>CM076412.1:14959772-15224160 GCA_038363315.1 Mugilogobius chulae | reverse complement strand
GATTCTGAATGCCAGACTTAACAACGTGACAGCAGTCACAGTGTGCAGCACAAATAAAACAAACTGAAAACACAATAAACACTCATTTTATGATTGAAGTAAAGGTTAGAAAGTCTGTAAATCAAGAAAATTACAGACAATGAATATCCCATAAAATGTGTGACTTTAGTCTTGGTGGGTTTGCATTTCTCCAAAATTGCCTTTTTTGTGTGTGAGCCAAAGCAGAAAAGGACATCCTCCTGTTGTTTTCATAGAAATGTGATTACTGGAAATATCTCAGAGCCGTGGCACTTTTTTCTTTTTTTTTTTCTCTCAACATTATCTGGTAGCAAGAGAAAAGTCAAAGAAAAGGTTAAGTGTAAAGTTGTACCATTTAGGGCTATCTTGCATTCCTCATGGCAAATCAATTTGCTACATTGGTTTAAAAAAGCAACATAATATAGCTATATATTACTCAAATCAGAAATGCATTGTGTTTTAACTGAGAATGAACTAAAGTTCCAGACAAATATGTTTCTTAGACATGCCCTCTTTGGAATTCCATGAACCAGAACTAACATAACCAAAAAAAGCAAGGTAAAGCACATACCTGTATATGACAGTCAATCAAAGCAATCTTGCCTGGTATGCTAACGCCTCAGAAATGTATAGGCTACTGCAGTGGTCAAGTGGGGTCCATAGAATTTTGGATAAAAGATTGACAGCTTTGAATAGAAACAAGTAAACCAGTAAAAATAACCATAGGAAATTAACTATTTATTCAAATTTGATATATAGCTTAGCTTTAATTTCCAAATTTTAATGTGTACCAGAGCGAAAAGTGATAGGGGGTCCTTGGAAGATTTTTGAGCCGATAAGGGGTCCCTGGACTGAAACAGTTTGAGAACCCCTGGCCTAATGTATAAATGTATGTCTGAGGGATTGTTGGGATTAAGACACAGTGTGGAAAAACTCATTGATTTACAGGTCGGAGAAAATGAACAAAACTTTAGAAGTGTTGTCAATTTTTCACAAGTCCACATGGTGAAATCAAACCACAAGGAGAAGTTAACCACAGAATGTTTAATTAATAAAATCAGTATATTTTTTTTAGTAATATGCTTTCCCAACCTCATTATTAACTCTAAATGACCCACATTAAATGATAATAATATGCAAACCGTTAAAGAATGGGTTTTAAAACTCCTGTCCTGGGCTGCTGTGTCAAAAGTGCCGTGTGGACTCATTGTGTAAACATTAAAGTTTAACGGGTAATTACTAAATTGAAGAGCTCCCTTTTACCGTTTCATTAAAAAGCCATTACGCCAAATATAGGAGGCAAACATTGGCGTTGTGTTAATTTCCATTGGGATTTAAAGACAATCTGTGACACTGCGGGGAGGCATCCACTCAGCTTTCTGCTAAAGGTCAATGCTGAAGTATCCAACTGAGAAAGACTAAGATGGGAGCTATTGATAAAAGACATCGACAACACAAACAGTCCACAGGGAAACGCCACAGCTTTTCCCAGACCCAGCTCTGTTTCAGAGTACCACAAAAGACACAAGGGAGGCCGGCTTTTAATTAAAACAAACAATGCAAAGCAGGAGGCCTGGAGAGTCCAGAAACAGAGGCTTTATCTGAAATCTTACAATGTATCTGAACAAAGAGTAAGCTGTCCTTGTATGTGTAGAGCCGTCAGGGGCAATGGTGATTGACAAAAAGCCTACTTGCTATGGGTGGAGTATGTATTGTAAATGTAGTTTTGATTGCCTGACCAGCCAGCCCCTCCTACATTCTGTTACATTCTGTTGCAGAAGGGTCTGGGACCTGACGTTTAGCCAATAAAGTCGTCTCCCAAAGTTAAGTTGATCCAATCAAGCACGGCGATTCTGACACGTGGCACTAAAAAGTCGGAAGTTGCTTGCAGCCCTATTTTAAAACATTCAAGAAGGTGAACGTATCTGATTCGGCTCGTGCTTCGGTTTTGAACAATGAACGTATCAACTCCTTAAAAACTGAGCAGCAAACCGGGTTGAGGGGCTTCATACTGAAAAAATCCTCGCGCTACATTTACGAAAACATCGTGTCGCTGTTTTCGTGGAATTTCCGGGTTTTCTTTGATTGGTTGACTCAGTGCTCGGAAAGGCCGCCCACGAAATTGATCCTCGGCGCTCCGCTCCCAGACCCTCATGGTTTGTAAAGTGTCTGTCAAAAACCTAGGGCACCTTGCGCAAGCCCTGGTGATCAAGATGGCGGTTGCTTTGAGTCAATGGTTTTTCCCTCTAATGTTTGTGACCATATTAGCCGTTAGCTTAGACTTTTGCTTGGTGCTCTAAAGGCTATCGGACAGTTGTGTTTCCTCCATGATTCTTTGCACAACGAGCAGAACAAACTGAGCAGAGTGGAGTCGAAAGCACAAGCCCGATCATTCTGACCAATATCAGCAGGAGCAGCGGAAGCCAAAGCTTAAAGCGTGTTTTATACAAACTTTTGAATCTGAAGTTTGATGTGAAAAAAATGAATTGCCCACAAATCTTGCTGCAGATGCCGAATATGTTTTGTTTATCTTGTGCGCTATAGGGAAAAAAAATAAAATAAAATCTTTTCTAGCCTTAGAGGGATACTCCTGCCACTGAGGCAGAACTGCACAGGCTCTGTGGTTCACTTTTTATCTTCAGAAAGTTTTTCCGCAACCAACCCCAAATGACCCACAAAAGCTGCACCGACCATCCCCACAACCAACCAAAACCTCACAACCAACTACAAACACAGCCAGAGTCAACCACAACCACTCTCACAACAAACCACTCCTGTGGTTACTACTCCAATGAACATCAGCAATGCTTTGTAGGACAACTTGTGTTATTCCTTCAATGCACACTTTGAAGTGGTAAGCTACTGTTGTAGCTACAGCTGCTCTGAGGCAGACTGACCAAAGCAAGGCAGATAAGTTGCGCCATTGACCACCATCAACTAGGTCCCCCGACTTTGGTTGTATTACTTTGTTCAGCAAAAGGCTTTATTCAACAAAAGGCATTACCAAAATGTATTTCTTCAACATATACTTTCTATTCAGAAAAAAAGATACTTAAAAATGTCACTTCAAAGTTATCATATGTTGTACATCAAGTTATACTTACATCTACACAGCCGTTGCTACAGGTCTCAAAGCTGGGGACACAAGTAGCAGCTGATAACCAGACATTATGGTAATTAAGTACAATTGAAGTTCATAACTACTCTTAGTCTTGGCAGATTTGAAGCCATTCTGAATGCTTAATGTTCTATACTCACTTAAATCCTTCTGGGATGGGAAAGTCAACCATTCACAGCACCTATGGATCTCGCTAATCCAGCCTAGCTTTACGCTTCAACTTTAGACAGTCCAAATTCATTCATATCACTGCGATACATTCAGCAGGCAGAGAAAGACTGCATTTATACAACAGTTATAGGAATGTGAAGGCAGTTCAAAGTGTGCAAAAGCAACATGTTCTAGCATAAAGAGGAAAGCAGCTTTGGAAAAGTTTAAATAAAAAAAAAAAAAAAAAAAATGCAGATTGGGAAGGAAGGAACTTTTCTAATAGTGCTCAACCTGCAAAAATAATTACATTTCTGTTTTCTACTCTCAAATGTTAAGACACACAACATCCTACTGAGACCGGAGCATGGCTTTTTTGCAACTTTCTTTCTTAGGGTTGTTAAAATGTACCAACAACAAAGTAACTGCACAATATGGGTATGCATAAATGTTCTGTTCTTACTACAAAAAAAAGTAAAAAAAAACATTTGATATTATCTAACTATGTGGATAGGAAAAAAAACCACAAAATTGGGGTTTAGAAAAAAACATAATAATAATAATAATATAATTTATGAAAGGACTAAAAACAGTCTTCTTAATGGCCTTTTTGCGTGCCATGGCTGGATTTGCACCATGCCACTTTGATCTCTCAACAACGCCCCTCCACAATGGCTTAACATGGAGCAGTGTTTTCTCTGCTCTGATCACACAGGACAGTCCTGTCAGGTTAAGTCCGTCTGACTGATGCTACTGAGAGTTTTACAGGGGCGAAGCTAAGATAAAAATAATGCATTGGATTTATATAACGCTTTTATATGACACCCAAAGACTCTTCACATTATGCTTTATCGATTAATTTCCTACTGTGTAGTGGTAAGCTACTATTGTTGCCACAGCTGCCCTGGGGCACTCTTGACAGTGATGTGAAATGTCTTGTCTATGGACACAATGAGTTTCTCTTCTGTTTGCTCCACTGTGGCACCTGAGGTTCCTCCAGTGGTCTCCCATCCAAGTACTGCCCAGGCCCAACATGCTTATCTTTTGAGATCTGACGGGATCAGGCTTTGGTAAGATGGTATGGACACAATTACATCAAAACCATGTATATTGAAAAAAATATATTTTACATAGAGGGCTTAGTGTCTTTGTGTTCATGCATTTCAATGAAAATGTTCTTTCACCCTCAGGTGGTGGCAGTTTGTAGACTCATGGTGTGTCTCTTCAAGGATGACAGCTGAAATATAAGCTCTTGGCCTCTGACCAGTTCACCACTCTTGCCTTATACTGTATGTGTATATGTTTTCTGTAACTTTTTGGTTGTGAGTTGTTTCAGTAAAAAACAAAAAAACAAAACAAAACTGTGCTATGTATTAAGGCTGTACTCGATGTATCAATATCGGGCTATATCTTGAGGAACTTGTTGGCAGTGCGTGCATCAAAACAGGGAGGCATATCAAGATACGTATGGAGATATGTATTGGGATACTTAAACTCATGCAAATTTTGACCCTGGACTGCTGCTTAGGGCTGAAAATGTTGAGCTGAAGGTGACTTTTCCATAAAACCTGTGAATCAAATCATAAATAGCAATGTGAAAATACAAATTGTCTGCATGTTGTCATTCTACATAATACTTTAAAAACATTAATCTTAAGGAGTCCTGCACTCAAAAACATTCTGAAAACATTTTTGACAGGTAATATACAATACTTTTCAATAAAGTTTTCTTCATTTTCTTATTTTAGTCAGTAAAATAGATCTTTATGTTTTGTAATGATTGAATAGTATCAAAATAAACATGTATCGTGATACGTATCACATCGTAACCCTTGTATCGGAATATGTATTGTATTGGAAGACTATTAGTACTACCCAGCCCTACCGTGGATTATATAGTTAAAGAAGTTCTGGCCCATCTTCAGAGGCACTTGTAGTAAGAAATAATTGAGAGTAAGGTCATGTTTATTAAGGACAATGTACAATTACACTAAGCACAATGGCAGAGATGCTTGTACCAGATTCTAGCTTACAGCTAATTTCCATCTGTAGTCCTGGAGAGGGGAGGCACATTGGACATGTTTTTAGTCTATAGAAACTAGATGTAATACTAACTTTAGTATTGATTAGATGGCAAATTTTCATAGAATCCTACTTTATATAGGTTTCAAAACAGTTGCAAAAACGCTCAGACTTACAAATTGTGTAATTTCAGTGATTTTTGACACACACTTGTCTGTAAATCTGCATCTAGAACTAATAGTTGTTTGTTGCAGCCCTACATATTGTAATCGTGACTCATGTATCAAGACGGGAACCAAACTGAATCAAAACATAATTTTCCCATCCTTGCTATCTTCAGTTATTTCCCGTCTGAAACTAGCGGAGCTGCAGCGTGGACTTAGCTGTACAACACAACCTGCTTTTACCAAACTGTGAAACACCTGCCCTCTAACACATGCAAACCTATCTGATCAGTCACTTTTGACAGTGGGCTCTCCATTACCTGACCAAAATAGGGCTTTCCCAGGGGCCCGGGCCAGAGCTGTAATTACACTGCTCTCCAGCTCTGAATCACTCCCCATTTGTCTGCTCCGTGTCGCTCGCGGTGCCATCCCGGGTTGACACTCTGTCGCTGGTTGCCATGTCCTCATTTATTAAGCTCTTAATTGTGTGTTGCCATGTTGGTTTTGGCCCGAGCTCAGTCAAACATTGGAGAGTACCCACTGGCGAGGCAGAAAGAGAGAGAGAAAGAAACGTAGTACGGGGAATGTGTTAGAGAGAGAAACAGAGAGAACATGAAAGAGAAAAGCACAGAGAGAAAGAATAAAATTGTTGTTTATGAGGAATGTGTCAGAAAAAAGAGAGGAGAGAGAGAGAGAGAGAGAGAGAGGAGAAGAGGAGGAAAAATTAGGAAACACGGAACGAGAAAAAAATATGATAAAGTTAGATTAGAGAAAGTAGGGAGAGAGAAAGAGGAGGGACAGAAACAAAAGAAAATGTACAGAAGAAGAGAGAACAACAGATGTAACATGGAGAGAGAATGAAAAGAGAGACAAGAAAAGAGAAATAAAGGGAGGAGGAGAGACAAACGAAAGAAAATTACAAGGAAGTTAAATTGGAGAAACATCTTGAGCTGCATTCAGACATTTAAGTGTCTAATTCTGCGCGTTAAGCGTATTTTATAAATATTTCGAAGCTGACACCTCAACAGGCACCCAAAACGCCCTGACGCATGTCGAGGCGTCGGGGACAAGGACACTTTTTACGCCCGGCGCGCTTCTTTGACTTCCTGCTTGTTTGCAGGCTTTGTTTTGCACTTAGACAGATTGTTGTTGAGAGAGAGAAGGAGGGAGAGAGATAGAGGCTTTGCAGCATTTAGCTTACCCGATCACACAACTTTCTCCTCCTCCAGACAGTGTCCTTTTGCTGTCTCTGTCCTCCTCGGCTCCTCCAGTGTCACGTCGTACAGCAGTGGTTTAAACACGGCAACAAGCATTTTTATAGATCCATGTGAGCGCATTGTCAGTCCAGTCAGTTGCCGTGTCGCCAGATTTTCAAAGCAACGAACGACCATGCTATTGAAAAAAGCCCCCAAACAAGTGACCTTTTGTTAAAAAAGTTATTAAAAGACTTCAGTAAACAGTCCCCCTTTCCCCTTGATGTGAGAGGAGAACAGCAGCATGTCACGTGTCAGAGTGTAGTCTCTGATTGGCTTAGGCGACTTCCAACGTGTAAAAGATGGATTTTCCCAACTTGTGACGTTAGAGGTGAGAGGAACGTGTTCAGAAAAAAGGAAAGAGAGAGAGAACAAAGGAGGAAGAAAGGAGAACAAAGGGATAAAACATGAAGAGAAAGAAAAGTTATGAGGTGAGAGCAATGTGACAGATAAAGAGAAACGGGCAAGAAGGATAAGTAAATGAGCAGAAGAAGAGAGGTGGATGGAAGATGAAACATGGAGAGAGAGAAAAAATTAGGTTAAATGAGAGTGTAAAGAGTGCCACAAAGAAGAGACAGAAGAAAGAGAGTGAGGAGAGAAAGAAAGGAAATAGAGAAGGGAGTATTAAGCTCTTAATTGTGTGTTGCCATGTTGGTTTTGGCCCGAGCGCAGTCAAACATTGGAGAGTTTACTCACTGGCAAAGCAGAGACAGAAAGAGAAACAGGGGATGGGAAGAGAGAGAGAGAGAGCAAGAAAGAGAAGAAATGTAGAGACGAAAAAAAAAAACATAGAGGGAAAACGTGCAAAGAAAGAGGTGAACCAAATATGAAACATGTAGCCTACAGGGAAAGAAAAATGATGAGGAGGTGAGATGAGAGAGAGAGAGAGAGAGAGAGAGAGAGAGAGAGAATAGGAAACAAGACAAAAGAACATGTACAGTAGAAGAGAGATGAATGAGAGATGGACATGGAGAGAGAAGAAATGAGAAATAAATGAAATAGAAAGAGAGAAAGGGGACTTGAGAGAAGAGAAAACATGCAGAGGAAGAGAGAGAGAAGAACGAGATAAAGAGAGAGAGTGAGGGATGAGTGAGTGCAGCAGAGCGAGGGAACAGTCCTTCCTCTCTCTCTCTCTCTTCATCAGACACAGTGAGGCAGCTCTTTTTTGGCAAACACACTCCACATTTGTCCGGATGGAATAACTCGGCGACTCTGTAAGTCTGGTGTTGTTTGTTTCCCTAATTTGGCAAGAAATTAAAGCCTTTGGTGAAGTCATTTGTGGTTTATTTTTATGCTACATTTATTGAAAAAAAAAAAAAAAAAAAAAAAGGGTTCAGCTAAAACTCCTGAGGCTTTAAATTATAGTGCTGCATGTAAAATGTCATACATTTCCAGCTGAAGTACTACACTGTTACCATGTAGTTTGTTAGTTCCGCCACATAAAAATGTGTTTAATATATAATAAAAAAATAAATAATAATAAAATAAACTACATTTTCAAATAAAATGATGTCAGTGCATAAACTCTATTGATGCATTGATAAAATCAAGGCTTGGATGTTGTTGAATTATAAAAAAGATTGAATATTTACTGTGTGAAGCACTTAACACATATGCCCATGTAAACGTGCAACATAAATAAACCATGAACCATAAATACATTATTTCATTGCAGTTGCACATATTTCACTAAAAGGTAGAACAGAGAAAAACAACACTTGCACTTGGTGTGTATTGTTCTCCCAATAAAATCATTGGTGGGGTTAATTTATCACCATTATGCTTATGTATTTGTCAAAGATAACCGTTATCAATGCTTTAAAATTCATTTAGCAGTATTTGTAATAAATGGAACACTGGCCCTTTAATGCAGACAAGTTGTGACTGTAGTTAGCGCGTTAGCTGCTCTCCACCACTAACAACAACAACACGGGACAAATCTTAGTACTGAGTACATGGATGTAAAGTAGCGCTAATATATTCTGAATGTTTATCCACTTTGACACTTCTACCTCAAGTCTCCTACTCTGTGCGCTCAGCAGCTACCCCCCCGTCCCCTCGCTCCTGTGCGGAAAGAGGCCACCTCAACACAGTTTTCTTAAAATTGTGGCACAACGAGTTAAATACAAGATATTATAGGTTTAAACTCACACACAGACTTTTATCAGTTTCTGACAATGTAAGCATGCCATATAAGCTCATGCACCCATGTGACTAAATTTGCTGCGGCCGCCATTACTGCAGTGACGCTACCATTGAATCTAATGGGAAGAAGCCTAAAATTTGCTTTGTGGCCCATCTGTGGCATTACACTAGTCCGTAAATATCGTACGTATAAAACACAATGCAAATAAACATTAGCGACCATTTTGTGGCCCGGCATTAACTTTTCACAAGTTTAGAAGCATAAATCGCTTTCTGAATCTGCCATTCTGGACATTTGATTCGCTTTTCACCTTCCTATATCATTAAAACGCTTCTCTGATGATGTTCGTGTGAAATATATTTTACTATAAAGCCCTGTACATAGAACGTTTACTCAGACGGATCATTTAAACATTCTAATCTAGGACCATAAAGTGCAAACATGTGCTCCGTCTTATGAAGCTTTAGTACGTGACAGACGCTGAGTGGGATTGCCAGTACAATTGTGATAAAGATTTTGAATTGTTTTAAGATGATAGTTAAACTATGAACAAGTTTAAAATACTAATCAATACATCTGTAGCCTAATGAACAAACTTGACTCAATTTTAACTGCACGTCCGCAGAAAAGGCCTGGTTTCTTCTGATTTGAATCATTTATAAATTCCAGAGTGCAAAAATAATCCATATTCTGTAAAACTCTGTCATGTTTGATAATCTCGTCCGCCGCCGTTGATAACGGTATCGTTCTTGCCGGCCCGAGCATACGTGGTGCACGCTGGGATAGCGCAGCAGACCTCAGATGCAGCATAAACACGGACGTAATTTGCAATCAATTTTGGAGAATTTGGAATTGATCGTTACAACGTAGAATTGCAATCTTTTTAAGAATCTATTTATTTCAATCTTAACTGGTACTACACTTTTTATTCCAAAATGCTTGATTCTAATAAAAACAAGGAATGCCTTTTTATTATTATTATTTTTTTTAAGTAGATACATGTGTAAGTGTATTTGGATGTACAACGTGTCATCATTCCAGTGCTCAATGTTTTTGTGAGGATATGAATACAGTTTCAAATCAGCAAAAAGGCTCTGGCAGAGAAGTGGAGACAAAGCAACATCAGCGCTGGCAGTGAAAGAGTCAAATAGTTTGCTGTTTAGACAGTGATCAACCATAGACAGTTTGAAGATAAGCCCAAAAGTACAGAATGTTCACAGTTCACTCGTACATAATCCTCTCTTGTGGTCTTCAGAGCCTCGATGTCGTCTTCTTGCCAGCCACATAAATGTCAGAAGAGTTCCGTGTCTCCGAGGCGAGGTCTGTCAGTCACAAAGCCGAGTTTAATGGGGGTAAACAGAAGCATTAATTAGTCATGTCTCCTCAGCTTCAATCCGCTGTCACGGAACTGGAACTCTACTCCCGGGACCAGTGGCAACCCCGAAACAGCTGTAAACGTGGATTCTACCAAACTCGGCGCTCACACACTGGATCGTGCCCTCGGAGAAGCGGCGGACACATCTGAAGTGACAGTCGTGGTGGAGAGCGACGCTTTATGAAGTTTTCTAGGTTTCCCACGCTTCATTTAGCACTTTGTGGAGAGCGTGATTGACAGCTGTCTCCATGTTTTATCGCTCATCGGACCAAACGTATAACTTGTATTTGAGATTTTGATGGCACGTTTTCAGATGAAGGGTAATCTTAGGAATGGCCTTTTTGCGTCCTGCCTCTGTTCTGTGCAGATGTATTCCTCCAAAAACAAGGACATTAACATCTACTGTACTTCTGTTCACCTTTCCAAAAATGTTTAGAAACATGACATTCGTGGCGTGCTGTTACCCCCTTTTCAGCCTGATAAACGCCCACTTTTTAATTTTTTTTTATTATTTTGTAAAGCAAACACGTGACATTTGAGAATTTTCCCATTTTTGTCAAAGTAGATAGTTTAGATCAGGGGTCTGCTATGTTTTACAGCAAAAGGGCCAGATTTGCCCAATTAAACCAAATCCAAGTTGAAAAAGAACCACAATAGTCAAAGAAATATACATACAATAACAATATAGATAAAAAACGTCAAGTGAACTAACACAATGTTTTACAAAATAAAATATTGTGTGAATTCACAAAAAAATATTTTGATGGTGAAAATGTTTCGTTTGTTTGTTGTTTTGCTTCTTTTGCACCTGTGCATTTTAGAGAAACAAATGAACTCAAGTTACGACTGTAAATAGATTTAGCAATCATTAAAAAAGAAAACAGTGTAAATACACTAAACAGCTGCTAATTTAAAATGTAAGCACATACTGTAAATGGAGTTTAGTGGCAAAGATGTTCTTTAACTTTTATATAGTTTAGTTCCTTATTCTCAATCAAATCTCAAGGAGCCACACTGATGTCTTAAAAGAGTTGCATGTGGCTCTTGAGTTGCAGGTTGCAGACCCTGGATTCTCGATTTATGGTAAATAATTTGGTTCCCGAGCAATATATTATCAATTTTTTATTCCCATCATTCAGGTTTTTTGTTGTTTTTATTTAGTTTTGTTTTAATGAATGCCATGCTCCAAAATCTTCCCAAAGCCTTCAAACATACCCCTGGATGGGAAACACTGGTCTAAGGGAAGATCCTGACCATTTCCTTTGTCTTGATGTTTAAGTACATTGTGGTTTTCCAATTGACCAAACTTCATATTCCATGTTCTCTTCTCCAGTGATACTTTGTTTTGCTCACAACACGGTTAATTACATCACGTTACACAGACATTGGCTATATGCCATTACAATATGTTGCTGTGATTGGTTAAGCAGAAACTAAGGTAGGCCGCACACCCACTCAGCATGAAGGAACCCACCTTTTCCCAAACACTTTCAGCGAGAAAAGTTCTAAATGGATAATATGGGAGAACTCAAAACGGAGTTCAACACAGATCCACACATTTGAGTGACTTACAGCAGGAAGTTCACAAAGATAAAACATGCTAAAACATAGCATTTGACTTTATATATATATTTTTTTCTCTATTGGCCAGAAATACTTCACTGTAATGTCACGAAGCCCCTCTTTGTGTTTTGATCCCAACACAAACAGTGGACACATGAATGCGCTGGAGCCGGGCCAATCAGAGCAGCCGCAGCAGCAGAAGAGGGTCAGCCACTTCCAGGCGTCAACACTGATTCTCCCTGTGGTTCTTCTTCATTGTCCAGGAGCTGCCACTTTTAAAACAACCCACCTCCCTGATCGGAGAAAGGCCAAGCTTCTCAACAAACGCTTCAATACTGAGTCAGAGAGCCTGTTTTAGCACAGTGAACAGAGCTTTGTTCATATGCATCAAGAAATGTCTAAATTAAGACACTGGCAGCAGAACCTATGAAAGTCCAAATTTATTTGACTGAAAAATATGATCTGTTTTGAATGACAATGACACTCTTCTAATGTTGCCATTGGTAATAAGTCAGTAATTTTTCTATTCTGTGAAAGTGTGACATACACGGCACGGTGGCAGAGCGGTTAGCGCTCTGGCCTCACAGCAAGAAGGTCGCGGGTTCGATTCCCGCTCAGGCCCGGACCTTTCTGTGTGGAGTTTGCATGTTCCTCCCCGTGTCTGGGTGGTTTCCGCGGGCACTCCGGTTTCCCCACCAACTGATAACATGCATGTTAGGGAACACTTGGTGATAGTCGGAGGTTGAGGCGCCAGGTGTTAGGTGAATCGCCTCTGCTGAGTTGCCCCAGGGCAGCTTACTGTCACTGAGTGGGGAGGGGAGGGGTTCATCTCACTGTGAAGCGCTTTGTGACTCTGTGTCTGTGAAATGCGCTATACAAATAAAGATTACTTACTTACTTACTTACTTACACAGACCTGAGCAGAGCCATAGCAGTGTTAGCATATATGCCGATAATAAATAAAACGACTGAATGCCACTTTTGGACATAATGTTATGAAATAGTCTATTTTCTCCCTAAAAATACAACCTTCAGTTAAAAGCACTTGATGAGGTTAAGCTACTTCTACAACCACAGCTAACCTGGCTCACGCCAGATGGATCTGTGTTGAACTTCAATTTGAGTTCTTCTACAGTATCCATCTGGAACTTGACTCGCTGAAAGCGTTCAGGTGAAGATATGGTGTTTAGTGTAATACTTTGAACTGATTGGGTGAGTGGCATACCGTATTTGAGCTTAGCCAATCACAGCGACGACTCGTAATAGTGTATCCAATGTCCGCGTGGGATAGAACAAGTATGTGTCACACATACTGCTCTTCTTTCAAAAAGAAATTCCTCCGTATTTCTGCTAAAGCCACATCAAAAGCAGCCAACAACACGTATATCCATGGGACTCGACGCTAACAGTCGTGTTAGCCCGCCCTGATATAATGTGATTGGGCCTCAAAACCTTGCTACTGTTATGTGATTGGGCACCACTGTTTTTGGACTCTCAAACTAATCGGGCGGCTGGAAGTCCAGATGGTTTATCTCGTGTTTATGAATTCACAATTATCACAAGATAAACCATCTGGATGGTCAGGTTAAACCACAGCTGCTCTGGGGCAGATTGATGAAAGTTGGGCTGAGCGTACACGCCATCGTCCCAATGACACTCACTGCCTTGCATAGTATTTGTGTCTCTATGTGTCTTATTGGTATACAGTGTTTATCTGAAAATAACCCGTGAAGTCGTCATCTTTATTTTTATACATTAATTTCAGTAGCCAATAGCCTAGTATGACCATTTACCACACACGTTACACTTTTCTCAAATAGGCATTCACATTTTCTCTCCAGTTTAAACAAACAAAAGTCCAAACCTTCATACACATTGCTCTAGTGATGCAGCTGGAGGATCGTGTTACGCTATGAGTGGAAACGGCTCTGCCAAGACACGCGATGGACAGTGTTCGTTTTGTGGATTTTTTTTCTTCAGGGAGGGCAGGTGCCAATGCGTGGCATGGATGTGTTAATCTCAGCGAGGTAAGTTTTCGCCTGCTTGTGCTTAGCTGCTGCTCATATGGATTTGTGGTAGTTTTGTGTGCTAAATCAGTGAAGGTGTAGTGTTTTGGACACAAGTGTTAGTGCGCTGTTGCTTCATGCTCATTTACCGCTGTGCCATGCACTCTTTGCACAGACAGGTCCGATTACGCTGCTGTTTTTGTCTTTATTTTTTTTTTTTGAAAGCTATTAGGTGTTCCTACCACTGACAAATAGGCTAATACAAAATATATTGACTGTGAAACACAGAAATTGACCTATACCTTTAGACCTGATTCAGAAAGTCCTGGGTTAGACCTGGTTGAGTTCTTGGTTGGTCCTGGATGAGGCTGCGTCAGGTCAGCTCCTTGTTATCCAAGCTGCTGTAAGTTTTCTAAAAAAGCTTCTGTTAATGCTGGTGACTTGACACAGTCCCCAAACAGTGCGATTGAGTGCAAAGCATGTATTAACACAGCGTAGGCCTACACTAGACTTCACCTCAATATAGCATTGTTTTTTAAGGCAAAAGTGTAACTGTGTCAAGTGTTTGCCGCATCTAACCTATTTTGCACATGAGCAAATGCTTGATAAACGAGGCCTGTTGTGTTTGGGAATCTCAAATGCTTTACGTTTTTATTTTGGTGGTAACTTTGAGAACCACTGCTGTGAAGAGTCTCAAGTATTCCAATATCCTTGCTAAATATTGCAGAAGTCTCCAGCTACAACATTGTGCATAGCATTCATTTACCTCCTCTATGCTCTGACCAAGTCCTCGTGTCATGTGACGGCGTGACAGAGCCGGCGGTGCTGCTTCTGCTGAAGTGTGCTGAAGCAGGTGAGCTAATAGTGGTGGAGACTTGTCTTCTGGCACAGCTCCTCCTGACAGCCGCTGCACTGTTCACACATAGAAGCTCATTCACTATTGATGAGGAGGGCTCTGGAGCAGGACACACGCCGCAAGTGGAAGGAAGAGAAAAATATGCAAAAGTAGCACTGCAGAGCAAACCCAGTCTAAGCTCCATCTTTCTATTTCCATCTCCAGCTTGTTGCCTTTAAATATGAATCATAATGTGGTAAACTTGAATTGTAAATGTGTCTTTCTATAGGGATGTTCGCCGAGCCGACATGTGGCGTCAAAATGGTTGGCAGAATCGCAGAACCAAAGCTAGCTCTCATTGTTTTTTCTATTGGGATCTAATTGCTGAAATGAAAACACGGTAGAAGCTCTGTGTATTGCTCTTATCAAACCTGTTAGCATACAAAGTCACACAGCAAGAGACAAACATTGTCTTTTTTTGTGTTTGTTCAGCTTGCCGCCAATACGTTTTAATTAGTTCTGCTAACCAACGCGTCACGTAATCACCATGTGACTACACGGCGAACATCTCTATAGCGTTGGAACAAGTGTTTATGCCGTTTAAGCTTTTTAGCCAAAATTTTCTGCAAAGGCCAAATTTGTGGTTTTTAATCTTTTCACAATCTTTCTTTTTTCTTTTTTTTTTTTCACACAATCTTGGAAGAAAACGTAAATACAACAAAATGACAAAGACGTACAAGATGCACGCACTCACGACTTTTTTACGTCAATTTGTTACAAAAAGCCAAAACTTAAAGAAAACACATGTTTTGGTTGAAGATACCTGGCAACATTTTATTCGGATTTAATGGGTAAGTTTAGGACTGGGGCATAGGGTATGTTAAGTTTTACCGGTTAAACCCAGAGAAAATGTCGCCATTCAACCAAAATTCAAAGTTAGTTTACCTTTTGGCTTTTGTAACTTTATTGACATAAAAAAGGGGCAATGAAAAGGGGCAATGTTTTTTTGGAAACTGGGCTCTTTTTTTCTTTTTTTCTTTTTAATTTTAGCAGCGAATAAGTAACCTAACCCTGTACAAATGGGGACCAACGTTGCATCATGCCAATAATCCATTGATGACACATTTTATCTACTTCCAGACCAACAAGTAGTATGAAAAAAGCAGAGCGAACAAAGTCCAATGATGGAAGGTCAGATGGTTTCCACAATGTCAATGTTGATTCATCAGGCTAAGGTACCTCAGCCTTAATAAAAAATGAGAATAATAATAATAATAATAACATATTTTTTTCTGCAGAGCTACAACTGCAGGTCAAAAGCAACTCAACTCCCAAGTCAATTTTCACGGTTGCAACTTCTTCAAATGAAACAAAATAAAAGAGGGATCCTTTCAAACACTAAAATCTTTAAAAATATAAAATTCAAACTGTAGCACAGACTGAGCGTTTTGTCGGTTCATTTCTTTCTGATGCTTTTGTTACCTCCAAACACAAATCCCATAAAAACACTTTCATGCAGTCACGTCTTTTTACTCTAAAGTGGGCTTCCATGTAATTGCTTTGAAATTGTCAACAGCACAAAAACTGAAAAAAATAAATAAATAAATTCCTTTTCATTTGAAACTTCCTGAATAAAAGGCCTGGCAAAGTATCAATAATGGACGCTGTTAACATAACTGCTTCATTTTTTTTTTTTTTGCCGTAACATGTTAACTGTTTTTGTGCAGGAAATGACCACAGTTTGTTATGGCTTCCTACAAAAAATATTGCTTCACGACATGTTTGTGCTGCTGTGAGTTTCAATTATGCCTCGAGAAGAGCCATGAAATTGTCTATCTTAACACTGGGTACATACACTACAATTATGTAAGCATAATGTCAAAAGCAAAAGCTTGCCGGTGAAATAGCTTTGGAAAATAAAAATAACTGCCCGTGCCTTTGTAAATGAACGTTTAAGTCACCAGAACGTTGTGTTCCAAGCACAACATTTTCTGTGATTTATAAGAATTCTGTTCTGTATCAGTCCAATCTATTAATGGGTTTCAGAACTCAATTTCACTTCCTGTTTCCTTCAACCTTTACTTTCAATTTGTCCTCCGCTTAAAGGTACACTGTGTTCATTATTGACCAAAAATAGCCTTGAATAAAAGCATGTTTTATCATTGAGATTTTTAAAATTGTGATCACAAAATAGACTGTTCTTTGGTCTTCAGAAGGGCCTCTTCCTGTATGTTTTAGAGTAAAGTGTTTTGTTTACCTGTATCTTTTCATATTATGGCATAAAACATATTTTTCCTCATTCAACATGTTTGAGGACATTGTTTAATGTTCTAGTTCTACTGAGTTATGTAGTTGACTTTCAGCTCCAGAAAGTTACACAGTGCACCTTTAAGAAAAGACTCTACAAGCAAATGAAAAATCTGTTGTTCTTTAGTTCTGGGACTTGGGGCAGGTTAAGATTAGAATCAGGATTTCGTTGATATTCATAAATAAGAACACTTCTTTACAACCACCATAGAAATTAACTGGGACTGTGACGCGTACCATAATCACACAGGACAGCTGTGAACTCGTGCTAATCAAGTCAAGTCTTCTTTTCATAAATCCCAAAACTGACGCAGGAAGCCATGCACGTAATCTCCCACGTACTTTAGACTTACATTTTTACGTACGCAGGCTTCATACATGAGACCCCAGGACTGTGCAATCAAAGTGAAGTTGTACGTACTATTTTTCTGTCTCTCATTGTGACCTGTGATGGAAATTAGCCCTTGTCTATAATCCAGTGTGTTTACATTCATGTTTTTGTCATGTATGTTTATGAACATGCTCTATCCCAATCAAATAAAAAAATAATAATTTAGCTTCTTAAAAACTAGTGTAGAAGGACTAATCGAGACCAAGACTTTTTTGAGATCACAAAACGAAACAAAACCAAGATCACTGAAGGTCAAGACCAAGACCAGTCTTGAGTGCTACTAAACACATTTAAAACACATCTTGCATGCACAGTGTTTCTAAAGTGGAAGCTTTTATGAATGAGGCCCAATCTTCTTCGAATAAATTACAACACCATCCATAAAAGCAAACAACACCCTCCAAATTAAGAGCATGTGGTCATGATAAATGCTTCTCCGTTTAAGCGCGACCTTTTACTTCTAGACAAGAGTTGACATTTTCTTCTTACATCTTATTTCCCTTTTTGCTCTGGTAAATACGCAGAGAGAAGCAGCGTCACTGTGCTTAAATGGCTTCCTTTTGCACGTGTTTGCCTAACATCACGGCGTATGTGGTGTTTTTGCTCGCAGATGTCCACATGCAGCAGGTGTCCTCGTGCTCGGAGCATTACTCTCGCCCGGTCCCGCACCTGCTCTCGCTGACACACTTCTACGGACCCTCATTTTTCAGCACCAGGCCTCTTCACTTCAGCCGCGCTCAGCCTCCGAAGGTGAACAAATCAAAACTTGCTCATTCAGTCCGCGGCTTTTTTCCAAGAGAAGTGTTGCAATTGCAGTTCATGCTGAGCGTTGGAGAGGGTGTTACATACAAAGTACATGGAAAGGTAGTGCAATAGGATAGTTGCTTTCGAGCACTGCAGGGAAATGAGTGATTGTGATTATATTTTAAGGCAAGAAACTACAGTCAAACGCTCTTTTTAGTCACTTTGCTCGTTCGTTATACAATTACTGCTAGACTGGGTTTAACCCTGAGTTTACCTGACTAAACTCTAAGGCCATGATTTACTAAGGTGGATAATAGCACGTACTAATTTGCGGCCGCAGTTCAGAATTTTGCGCGTCCCTGAAGTGGGCGTGTTGCACGCGATCAACAAAGAGAAACTGCGTCAGTAGTGCGGGAGCAAACCGGTGAAGGCGGGCCTATGTAAATTACCCTTTGCGTGCTTCAGTTTCCACATAGAGGAAGAGGCTCGCAAACGAAAAAAAATTTCGACCCCGAGGAACTAAGGTCCTCGTGGAAGAAGCAAACTCTCGTCACGAGGAGCTGACCCATGCAGAGGAATAAAACCATCACAATAGCCGCAATGCCATCTGGCAAGATATCACGAATAAAATAAATGTCGTTGGAAAGGCCAACAGGCCAACTCACAACTGTAGTTTTAGTAATTTGGTGGCAGAGATTTCTAATCATATTTGTAGGCTACTTGTTTTAATTTAATTTAATTTAATATGTATTGTATAAAATGTTTTAATGATTGTATTTTTATTTTAAACAGGGCGCCAATGAAAAGGAGAGTCTTGTCTCATTGCAGCCTCCCGGTATAAATAAATGAATGAATAATAATAATAATAATAATAATAATAATAATAATATCTTTCTATCTTTAAGCTTTCCGAAGTTATAACCATAACACAATTTATCACAGACATTGCAGGATCACACTCTTTCACTGAGACCATTTATATCATCAAATATTACATGAAAAAAAAAAATTTTAATTCTGCACATGCCAAAGATCATTAAAGAGTTAAATATAAGTTGTAGAAGTGCACATATTTTAATAGGCTATACAAAGCTCAAACATAACCTATTGTCCCTCTTTACCAATATTCACCCTATTGCATAACCAGCAGGATACACATTATAATATACATTTATTAATTTATAAGCTTAATTTTAAGCGTATTATTTGTTTAGATACCTGTGAAATCAGCTCAAGCTCCAGGAACGGGCCAAATCAGTGACGCAGTGGATATATACGCGCTACTGGAAGAACTCAAAAACCAGAACGCGAGAGTCTTTCTTCCGTGGCGCAGGAGGTACGGGCACTCACAGGAGTAATGCGAGGTCTTCGTCGGACTGTGTCCACACTAAAAACATCTGTTCAGGCCATAGGCGTCGAACCATATAAGGTGAGGGGGACGCGTCCCCTCCACTTTTGCAAAGTGGCTGATTTGTCCCCCCACTTTCACAGCCCGAGTCTGCCCCCCGCCACCGGGTATGTCCAGAGCTGTGGCTAGAAACCTGCGCTGGCCCCGAAATGCACCGCCACAAAGACCAGGCGGCAGCTTCAAAATAGTTTAGGCTATATACATGGCGTATATATATATTTCACGGAGAGCGCGTTGGCGACCGCAGCTGACAGCATGGACGCTCCGGGCGGTCAGACCGGGCTGCGCAGAGCCGCCAAATTGGAGTAGAGTGGAGGACAGCGGAGCTTGCAGATCGCAGATATGTGCGTTTGTGTGTGGTAGACAAGAGAGGGAGAAACGGGCGCATAGGCTTTAAAAGAGAGGAGACACGAGGAGGAGAAGAGAAGAGTTGTGTCGCATCGCATCGGCATTAAAGGAATACATGCAACATCAGTGTAAGTACACCAGACCAACGCGGTTAAAACACTTCAACAACTTTATGAATGACTGCGATGAGAATCGTGAGCGTGACCGTGTAGCGTGGGGTCATTCTCAGGTTCTGCTGCGGAGGGGGAGCCTCAGCCTCGTATGATTTTGTACAGAGGTGCGTGCGTTTCTCGTACCTGCAGCAAGCGTTGTCTTTCGGGGCGGACACGAACAGGAGGTTTGTGCTCGCGCAGGGCCACATCACAGCTTCACTCTGCGAGAGCGCCTCTCTTTATTTTCTCCCATATGTCTTATTCCAGTCCGTGCGTAAATGCACCGTCTCATTACGTCTGCTTCAAACTCTTTCCTTGTTTACAAAGTTAAGTCTCCGCTAACTGCAGTGCAACACATCCTGCTGCTCTAACAAAATAAAAGCTGTGTACTTCACGGCAGCAGAAAGACACTTATTGTGAAAAAAAGCGACATCAACAGCTTTCCTCTGACCAAACGACAGGATTCAGCAGCGGGGCAACTTAAAAGTAGCCTACTACTGTAATGCTGTATAGCCGAGTTTTATTTATAAATCATGTTAAATATTTTATTTATGAATAAGCCTAAAATTAAAATCAGAAAATCTTAGTGGTAAGATAAGGTAAGGTAAGGTACACTTTATTGTCCCCGTAGGGAAATTTGTTCTCTGCATTTGTCCCATCCTTCAATGCCTCTGGGGCATCTCCTCAGGAGCAGTGATCGCCACAGTGCAGCGCTCGGGGACCCATCTCCAGATGTTGTTGCTAGGCTTGGTCAGGACTACCGTAGCTGGAGGACATTACCCTAACGTGCATGTTATTGGTTGGTGGGGGAAACCGGAGTGCCCGGAGGAAACCCACCCAGACACGGGGAGAAACATGCAAACTCCACACAGAAAGGCCCGGCCCGTGCGGGAATCGAACCCGCGACCTTCTTGCTGTGAGGCAAGAGCGCTAACCGCTCAGCCACCGTGCCGCCAGTTAAAATAATGTAGTGATAAAAAGCAGGCAAAGATATTTGTAAGAATAGGATAAATTGGGCTCAAATACAAATATCTAGAGCAAAATCAAATCTTTTCTTAAAGATACACTGTGTAACTTTTTGATCAAAAATAGTTTTGAACAAATGCAAGTTTTTGTCATTTATGTTTTTGTTAAATAGTTACTAAATAAATAATAAAAATGTGTCTGTTTTTGTTTTCACTTTAAGTAGACTGTTCAATTAAAGTATTGCCACAAATTAGTTGTTTGGCCTGTAGAAGGGAATTTTTTTAGGCCTATATGTGTCTATGGGAAAGATGTTCCTTTAGCTGTATTTTTTCACAATATGGTATAAAACATAGGCTATCTACCCCCAAATAACTTTAATTTTCTATTTTTGAAATGTGTAGTCAACTTTTCATCTCCAAAAAGTTACACAGTGCACTTTTAAAGTGATAGATTGAGTGTTGTGAGACTCATTCTTTAGGAAAAAGTATTTATTGTCCACACATTGAAACTTACTACACGACAGTGCCCAGAGATACCACTGACAAACAGCTCAGCTGTTGAAATTTTAAAATATCAGGATGTTCTATGTCAAAAATACTTGCACTTGTCTTTGCCCAAGAGCTCTTAAAATGCACCAGAATGCAGGAAATAATGTCTGCTTTTTCAAAATCTTCTGGGGGAGGACCCCCAGACCCCCGCTAAAAAGTGTCCCCCCCACTTTCAAAAACGTTGTGACGCCCATGGTTCAGGCCCTCATTGTGAGTGACCACCGCACAGCGCATCCAGCGAGTGAGGAAAGCACGGCACAGTGCGCACGGCGGCGCGCGAGGTCGAGGAGACGCCACAGATGTCTGGACGCACGCTGAGAAAGAGAAAAAATAATAAAATCATATTGAAATCGCGTTGTCTTGTGTCTCCAAACCATACTTTGCCTGTGAAATGATTTTAAATGAGATCATTCCGTGCTTGCAGCAGCGTTGTCTTGATTATAACCAGGCTCCTCCAAAACTCACCACATATAATTATATTGTATATTATAACAGCATCATCTTGCAGGCCGTGTCTTTTTGCAATGTTGTGTAAGATGCAGCAAGCGATGTGAGCGGCTTTTTGGGGGCTGTATATCCGCCGCAGTGCGATGAAGACAGCGAAATCTGGACAATAATAATCAAATATAAATAATAATAATAATAATACTTATTGTAAATTATTTTGTAATAATAATAAAAAATAATAAAATAATAATACGTATTATTAATTATTGTTATAATAATACGTATTATTAATTATTGTTATAATAATACGTATTATCAATTATTGTTATAATAATAATAATAATAACTATACTAGTTATTATTAATTATTATTGTGACAATATTATTGTTCTTGTAAAACTATCATTTTAATTTAATAGACTATTACTATTATTAATATGAATGGCATGTGATGCACTGCTCTGTGAAATACCAGCAGCAACTGCCACTGTCCTCTGAATGAGCCAGATACCAGACGAGAAAATGACGATAAAATGATCTCTTCTAATGTTTCTACATTTACACGCACCTCTTTGGTTTCTGCGTCTTCTCCGGCGGAGTATTACAGCTGCCACACCCTCGACGTTGGTTGCAGGCGCTTTTTAACGACATTTGCATTTCCTCCGCCTATATTTTGCGGCATGACGCAAAAATGCCCGAAATTACATATTCATGATACCAAAGGTGCTAAACTGGCGCAGCGCAAAACTGTGTCACGTGAAAGACGCAATTTCTTTTGCACATGCATGGTAAATCGTTTTGCTCCCTTTTTTGCGCGTGCAGTTCACTTTGCGTCTGTGCAAACGCTTAGTAAATCAGGGCCTAAATCCAGCTTCAAAGGACAGGCCTCAGATCCACACTAGACAATGTAGGTTGAGGATACAATGACAATTTCTCCTCCAGTCGTCCTAGTGTGGCATCTGTGGTTCTAGTGGTCTCCCATCCAAATACTGTGCAGACCAATCTACTTAGCTCCTGAAATTTGACAGGATCAGGCAAAAACAAGCTGATATGCTCACAAGTAACCCAGGGGGTACACGGCCATTTGCCAGACGGTACTTGGGATAATTGCAGATTTTTAAAAAAGTATAATTGTAACCACTGCCCTGTGGTTAGGGGCAGACTGAAAAGAATACTACCACCGTATTCCCTGCGTGTCGTAAAAGGCGACTAAAAGGGACGGGGCGAGAGGACTGGGAATCCTCTCCCCCGTAACAGTTTTCCCAAAAACAGACAGGGCAGAGCAGGAAGGGGAGGTTGACTCCCCAAACCCTCAGGTTTGGGGCCTTGAATGTGCGTGGGTGTAGTATGAATGAAAGTAAAAGAGATCTGATTGGAAGGATGTTTGAAAGAAGGAGAATGAGCGTGTTAGCTGCTAGAGATAGGGATGAATGGAGAGCGTTTGTGTATGCATGAAGAGGATGAAACCTGCTTGGAAGGGTTCGTGTATGAAGTGGCAGGGGTAAACCAGCTACTGCTGAGGCCCTGTTGCAGAGGTCTCATGTGCTGTGCTGTACAGCTGACCCCAGTGCAGTGCAGTGCGGAGAGTGAACCTTCACCCAAGGAGGATTGGCACGAATGTGGAGCAACACGTACACATACTGTCAGCCTTTTTGTTTTTTATAGTCTGTCTTTGTCTCTCGTTTTCTACCTCTGCGGGGGGATCTGTGTTTGTGCCTGTGTTTTTCCGTTTGTCTGCCTGTGTGGGGGAGGGCTTGGGAGGGTGTGGGAGGACCTGGGTGGGGTCATTGGGACCTTGTTGGGGGGGTCTGGGGTACGGCTTGCTTGGAGTCTGGGAGTGGTCTGGGCTACCTTGTCGCTCCGGGTTTTTCCTTTTGGGTGTATCGCGGTGTCGGCTGTTGTGTTTCCCGGGGTCAGCTTTGACTTGGGTACCCTTCATGATTGTTATGTAACTGATTGGAAGCAATTGATTCAGACCTGGAAGCTCCCAGATTGTTTTAGATTGTTTTAATGCATCATTTTAGAATCAGGGAAAGTCAAACTCCACTCAGGCTGGCAGGACAATGTCTGCCTTCTTTTAATGCAACTTAGACACAACGTAGCAGCAAACACACAGCACACAAGACAGGATAAGTATAGGGACTGAAACAATTTCAGAGCGAAGGAAAATAAATAAATATAATCAGAGAGGGGAGGGGTGCCTGAGGGGGGCCGGCCCTGGGGGGCACGTGCAGTTTGCCCTGTGGTTGGCTGGGAGGGAGTCCTGGGGTGGATGGTGGTCCGGGTCGCTCTCTGGGTCTGGTGGTCGTCCCTTGTGGCTCCTCAGACGTGTCCCTGGTGGCTTTCGTTTGGGTTCTCTCGCTGCCTTTTTGAGTTCTCTTGCTCATGGGCGGGCGGGTGGATGGATGCCGGGGCGGGTGTGGTCTCCTTAGCCGAGGTGGCAAATAATAAACAAAGACTAAACAGGATTCTGGAACAATGACATAATAAAAAGGCTGTACAACACAAACATACACAAAACACACAAGTCACACACACACTCATATACTCAGATCATGGGACCAGAGGGAG
Source organism: Mugilogobius chulae (assembly GCA_038363315.1). Taxonomy (NCBI): domain Eukaryota; kingdom Metazoa; phylum Chordata; class Actinopteri; order Gobiiformes; family Gobiidae; genus Mugilogobius; species Mugilogobius chulae. The sequence continues at coordinate 15,199,631 of CM076412.1, read as the reverse complement.
GAAGGGGGGAAAGAGAAGGGTGCCCTGTCTAGGCTACCCCATGTACATGGGACACAGCCTTGGTATATAGATAGATAGATAATTGTAAGTGTTGTAATGCAAAAAAAAAAAAAAAATACAGTATACATATTTGCAGCGCATTTTATATGCTAAGAGGCAGTTTTGACATGGAATCCAGTAAAACAATAAAATGCAATAGTTACAAATCAAAACGCATGAGTCACTAAAACACTCCAAAAAACAAAAGGGAAAACTCCGTGATCATGATTATTGGGTATTCTAAATGAAAAAGGTTGGCAACCACTGCTCTACACGCAAAAGTAGTTTCAGTTTCTGTTTTCCACTGTCACACCTCTCTCTCTCTCAGAGTAGAGTGTCTGTTCTACTTTTTACTTAGTCATAAATGCAATGGGGTCTGATATTTCTTTGTGGATTCATTTAAATTATCTTTAAGTGTGAAAAACACTGCGCTATTCTCGCGATGTTCACAACTCAGTCGATTAGTCCAATCAATACAAAAAAAAAAAAAAAAACAGGAACAGAGCTTAGACTGTTTTCTGTCCGATTATGTGCTCTACAAGTCCATATGTGGAGGAGACTTTTTACTACAGCTGCTCAAAGATGTGCAACTGAACCCTTTATGAACATTCCCAAGACTGTGAAACTGTTCTTTACGTGTGCGCATAGTATCGTGACATCTCGTACTACAAGATCTCGTCCTATCCCTATTATTACTAAACAGGACATTTAAAATTGCCTCTGTAGATTTATTTGCTGTCATAATACCTCCTGGCCAGTCAGTTAAGTTCTGTCATTATCTGTCTGTTCATAAACTCTTGAGAATCCATTGGGCCATCTCTCATTGTAGGTATGCAATTTGGGACTTGATCACAGGAAAGTAGTGAACCAATCACAGCACAGGTTGTAGTGGAAGCTTAAGGTGAAGACCAAAACTAATCTTTACATGCATCCACAGACACTTTGTGAGTTTGTGGATGGGAAGATAGATTTAGCCAGAATTTGATTTATTTTCCTCTTTTGTGGTTTTGAAAGATGTATTCCAGATCAATGTGAAAGTAGAACACTAGTATGGTTCATTTGCACTCACACTAAACAAAAGAACTGTGCTTTAGGGTTCATTTTGGTGTGCTTGTGTGCGTGCTCCCTTATTCTCATAAACATGCAGAGGGCCAGATAAAAACAAGCAGAGGTTCGAAACTGGCCCTTGGGCTGTAATTTGCCTCGATCTGCTTTGAACAATATTGTGCCCCCTCTCCTTGTGCCTCCAGCCATCTGCTGCAGGTCCCTCTCTGGTCTGCACACCATTTCTCGCTGAACAAAAATCTAAACCAATGCAGCACAAAATTGTATTTGTTAAAACAAATGTGAGGTGTCTGTAGCACTCTGCATCTTTAAACAGCGCAGCCCAGAGCCTCAGAGCTCGTAATCAAGGTCAAAAGAAGTCTATCTGTCTTAAGAACGAGTCAGTTTGGAAAGTGGAGGTCAAAGCGGAGTGTAAGAGGATGGTGTTAATGTGTTTGGGGAAACACCACAGACAGGAACAGAGAAAAGCTTTTAGTATATCCCATCGGAGTACAGACTCATGCATACATTTCACTTCTAAACACAATGAACGCAACTCATTTAATTATCTTCCCTTGAAAAGAAAGAGTAATTACGATTCTGCTTTTGTTCAAAAACCTTTAACTGTGAAGTTTTCTACCTCTGGAGATAAGGATGAATATCATTTGTTCTACGCATGGGGGGTTTCGTCAAATGAAAATATTGTCATGCATCGCCGGCATATGATTGCACCGGTTTTGGGTCATTACAGAGTTGTTAAGGCGCACTGTACGGAGAGATATGCAATCAAAAAATGAATACTTTATTTCATGCTAGATTTGAGCTCATTTTTTTCCCCTTGTCATGCACAATCGCGTCTTTCTTTGCGTCTAATTTTGAGAAGGTTCGACACGGGCCACTCTCGAGCCGAAAGCGCTCTTACATATTTATGAGCGGCGAGTGGCACTAAGCAGACGTCATGCTGTTACGTCCGCGCAATTTAACCCAAAGATGAGGAAATTGAGCTTAAGGCTGCGGCTAAAAAGATTCACGGAGAAAGTGTGTGATTGGAAAAACAGACTTCTACAAACCAGGAGAAGAAATCTGATAGAAAACATACACCTGTTCTAGGGCTGCAACAAAATAATCAGTTAAATGAGACTAATCTAATTTAGTAATTAAATAATCATTCACTCATTGTATGGAAAATTAATAGCAATAGTTTTACTGCAAAGAATAGTATCGTAGCTTCAGTAAATGTAAGTTAGCATTTGTGTTAACTGAGTTTTGTGAGTGGGACCACACCCCTAAGTCATCGAAAACCTCCTTATCAACGAAATGGCAAAAAATGATATGCACGATAGCAGAGTGGTTAGAGCTCTGGCTTCCCAAAAAGGAGGTCATGAGTTCGACTCCCGATCTCTCTGGGTGGAGTTTGCATGTTCTCCCTGTGCCACTGTGGGTTTTCTCTGGGTACTCCGGTTTCCTCCGTCCCATTGGGCATCACTGTAAATTTCTCCTGTGAATGAATGGAGAGTGAATGGTTGTCTGTCTAACTCTGCGAAAAGTTGGCCACTGTCCAGGGTGTTCCCCGCCTAAGGCTCAAAGTCACTGAGATAGGCTCCAGTCACTCACCACCCCTATCGGGAACAAGCAGTAGAAAATGAATGAAAGATGTTCAAATACGTCTTTAAATAAATAATTTTGTCAATAAATATTTTTAAAGAGACATAAAAATATGTTTATTTATTTATTTCACTACTTCATTTTACATTTTATGAAGTTGCTGCACACTTGAAATACATGTGTCATTCTTGACTCATTTAAAATGTACGATAAGCACATTTTCACTGTTTTTTTAGGTTAATATGTTTCGAAAAGCCAAAACTTAAAATAACCACACATTTTGGTTAAAGGGACTGTACCTGATTTTTGCATCCTAAAAATGTAAACAAACAGAAATAATTAATTTTAACCTTTTTCCTTCAGGCTACATGATTTCCTCACATAGCTAATGCATTCTGAGCTTCAGAATTGTTGAGTTTTAATGTTTTTTCACAGCTGTTAGCAGCGAGGTGAGTCACTATGCTAACAACAGTTAGCCACAATGCTAAAAACAAAAACAGAAAAAGCTGCACACAAACGGGATTTTATTAGACATAGACAGGACTTTGGGGACTAATTTCCACCTGATTAGATACATTAACAAGGCATCAGTGCTAGGGGGAAACTGCTTTTAAGTTATCTTGTTGCAAAAAAATCGAGTACAGTCCTTTAAAGCCACGCGGTTACACTTTTGGGGTTACCTTGTAAATCTTAAACCACCCCAAACCCCAGCCCTAAACTTACCCTTTTACTAACTTGAGGAATGAACTTAATCATTAAAGCCAAAGATATTGTCGCCACGTGGCTGTAACAAAAATTCGTGGTTATTTTATGTTTTGGCTTTTCGTAGCGTATTGATGTAAAAAAGGCGCAAGAACGAGTTTATCATACTATTTGATATTTTGTTGTAAATATGTTTTCTGTAAATACTTTATTGGCATTGAGGCTGTAATGCCAATAAAGTAACCCTAACCCTTTTACAGGTTCATTCTGAGACTCAGAGGAGAATGAAAAAAAAATATATACAGTATATAATTTCAATATTGGAGATTAAATACAGACAAGTGGTGGGATAGATGGTGGGTAAAAACAAGAATATTCAGCGCACTGTAAGATCACCTGCAAAACATTACAAAATTGCTCAAACATGTATGAGTCAATTAGGTGACAGTTAGAAGTTGACTCAGAAACTCAGAAAATGGATTTATAATAAAAATAATACCACATGCCATTATCGATTTTTTTTTCTTCCAAGCGTCAACAAAATAATAAAGTCAAATCCATCCAATTACTTGTGTTCTGTAGCTGCTGCGGCGCGTATGTGATCTGCTGAAACATATTCTTTGAAGCTGAATTTATGTAAGTGACTTCCAGAAATAACCCTCCGTGCATCGCAATAAATAATTCTGTCAGCAACGGTTACCATCAAACGAGAACAATAACCCAAATGTCTGCCCAGAGGAGAGGAAGAAGACACACTATTATCATAACACACAAGAGACTTCTGCCTCCACCGCCGTGACATTTGAAGATATTTCTACATTTTTTGCGGCATTGGTTGAGTTTTTGGTGTCATTTGTCACCGAGACGTGTTGAAATAGTGTAGCGCACGTGCGAGATGAAGCGGCTGTGGCAGATAAAGTGTTCTGGTTTGATTTGGAGCTGCAGCGTGTCAGGGCAGGACCGGTAGGTACGACACAAAAACAGGCTCTCGCAGAAGGAAATATATTCGACAGAAAAATGAAGATATTTACTTGAGGTACAGTTAGTAATTTTGATGTTTTACAGACATAAAATAGGATGTTTTATCTACATTTAAGAGAGAGAGACTGCAAAGGAAGAGGAAATATTCAAACCAATCTTGCCTGATATGCAAAAACTGCATAAAAGCACAAAACAAGTCTGGACAATTTATGAAAATAGCCCTCTGTTGTTGTTTTTTTCAGTTGTATTTACCAGTGCATCAACTTCCAAAGGCACTAATTACTAGAGAACTACTATTTTCCTTGTGATAATTACAAATAAAAAAATAAAAATGCACGGTCACATAAAAACAGGACTAAGCAAAAACAAACCCACTGTCAATCTACAACCAGACTAGAACTAAACCAAATCAGAGCAGAGCAATCTTAACCCTTATCCAAACCCTTTACCCTTAAATTTACTATTCCCCTAAACTTAATCACCGTTCCTACAGACCCGACTAACAGGCTCCTAACCCTTTTTGTATCGCAGACGGACAAAATTGTAGCCACCACCTAGTGCCTCCACTCAATTTTTTCACTCCAGCTTCCAGCTCGGGTATCACAGGACTGCAGATGATTCCCAAAAACCAGGAAGTAATGGTCATCCAATCTGTGAACAAGCAAAGGCGTGTGTTGGTCAGAAACTAACTCGAGTTAAGATATAAACTGTATATGTTTTCCCCCTTTCACCTTGAGTCAAATATTCACATCACACAATCTCACACAAACGGCACTGACACAGATGGTTACGCTCCACTTCCAGGACCACAAAATAGTTATTGGTTGAATAAAAAAAATCCCCATCTACTACTGTAGATTAAACAAACCCCAATAATACAATGTCAGACAGTTTCCACAAAGTTAAATGAAACCGGCTGCTAATTGGCTTACTAGACCGCTTTGGTCCTCAGGGTGGCCTGACCTATGACATCTGATCTGACTGTACCAGATGGATTCTTGCAATACTTGTGATTTTGACCAAATTTTAAGAGTCAGTGTGGAAAGACCCGCACTGTATGGTAAAAGACGGCCACGCAATGAGTGGTTTAGTTGAATGTTCAAACCAACAAACATGCTTGCACTGACAGATAGACTTTTGGCCCTGTCCCAAAGTCTTCACACTTCAAATGTGCGTTGACAACGAGCCGCTGAAGTGCACATAGTGTCCCATTTCTCTAGAATGTTTTTATCCACACTTCACAACGGCATCTTCACGTACTTCAGGCAAGTGTGGAGTTTTCAAATAATGCAATGCTTCCACCATAGCAACTTAGCACTGAGCGTTAACAGGAGGCACAGTTTAATAATATACTACCATAAGAAAAACATTTGGCTTGTACCTTGCGCTGCCACAGCTGATTCCTAGCTGATTCCCACCGGACATGGACATTCACAGCACTGTTTTATATGTTTGTGGCAAGTTCCAATGATCCAAACAGACTAGTAATTTAGCAGCAGTTTAATTCATAACATGTTGAAGTGTGGAGTGTCCCATTGTTTACATGTTTTGCACACTTGGCGCACTTTCAAACAATGCACACGTCAGTGAAGTGCACAAGTGCGCAAGTGCGAGTATTGGGACAGTGCCTTTGGCCTATTTTTTTGTAAAATTACAAACTATTGAAAAAGTGTATACAGAGGAGATTTGTGCGATTGTGGAAGGGAAAAATGTCGGTGCATTGTGATGCTTCACCAATCAGCTTCACATAGTCTCCATGACATTCCATTTTTTCCATTGGATTTTCGCAGCAGTCTGCCCAGATTTATAATTTGTAGAATGCAATTCAGAGTGATGCACATGTCAATCTGGCTTGAACCAGGTTATGTGACATCACAAATATGGGTTAAATTCAAAACTGTGTTTTCTGAGGCTCAGAGGGGGAAGTAAAACGCATCTCCAGACTCCAGCTGTTACTAGATGTAAAAGACAAAACAGTTTGTTTTGCATTATATGGGACATTTCCAGCAGATCTAAGTATTATATAAAAGGACATTTCACCTGCCCTGCAACAATTTAAAAAGTTTGAGAGTCTTAATGACACACATGAAGCAGCAAAATGGTTCTGTTGTTTATCTGATTTTCTACTCCTTAGGACACTTTATTTTTATACATGTCAGACACAAACTTAATATTTAGCATAGTTGTAGACTTTTAGATTTGTTATTAGACTGTATTTGGGCTCTTGCAGGAAGAAATCTCATTACACAGCACCAGCTCCCAAACTGTTTTGACAGTCACTGAAAAAAAAAAATCACAATATTGCGATGTTATCTGCATAAACAGGCAATTTCCTGACAACTTTGTGTTTACCTTTTCTCCCAAAGTAAAGCTTCAAATGAATTTATAGTAATGGTAGTATCTCCATCAAATTCAGGTAGTCCCAGTTTGTCTCTCAGTAGCCTACCTATTTGTGTCATCCCTCAGGCTTAAAGCATACGTTTGTGACTTGTGTTTGTGAGTGTGGTGAGGTGAGTTTTGACCATTTTCAAAAGGAGCTGATGACTGGGTATGGTGACAGTGAGGAGACACGATCTACCACATTTAATTTTATTAATTTTTAATCTTCTGGCAGTCAGAGTCAAACCAACTCATATGGAAATTTACAGTAATTTAATGTGCTAGAAAGATGCTATGTCCCAGCTACTACTTCCTACGTGTTTGTTTACAAAAACCTGGTCTATTCTACTTAAAACTTGTGGTCATTGCTAGAACATAGTTTCTGATAATTATATATATATATATATTTTTTTTTCTATGCCACAAACTCGTTCAAATGCACGCAGCAAAAAAGATTCCTCATCGACTTGTGTGCTCATTGGACTATACCTTGAATCTACATTGCACAAGTTTTTCAAAGAGGCAGAGGTAAAAACCAAAAAGAGATATAAGCACTTGGAGGATCAACTTGGTAAAATTGGGGTTGTGCACTAACGTCTACGTCTCAGATTGACCTAGGTCGATACATCTGGTGGCGTAGTTGCCTTAGTAACACAGTTCTTGAGTTTTTTTTTTTTCTTGAAAAAATATATAATCTTTTGTCATCTGTTGTAGCTGCAGCGACAGGTGTAACAGAATGAAAGGTGCATCTTCTGAAACAGATTTTCATAAGGAAAAGTTGTAAAAGTGTTTCAAAACTACACAAAAAGAAGCTCCGCACACATAACCAGGTTTCACTGTGTCTGTGTCTTGTTTTTGTTTTTTTAAAGGATTGCTTCAGGACTTGCCCAAAGTATTTTGTCTGAAGTCCATTGCATTTGGAGTAAACAACTGTGTCACTACGCCATCACATGTAGAGACCTATGTCAATGTGAGACCAGAAGACATTAGGGCATAACCCCTATTCAGGAGACTTTGACAAGCATTCTAAAAACATTGAATCACACCACTTTTGACTCCACTATGTCACATGCTCAGACTAACGAAGACACCCTGCTGAAACTATAAAACTATAACTCAGTTGGAAAGCAAGATGGTTTCTTTTGAGGACAGAAAGAGGTAAGATAACTTCCATATTATGCACATTAAAGAATAAGAAGAAAGTGGTTGCTCCAGGCTTGACTTTCATTAATGAGAACCCACTGCATCAGTCCTCCCCCTGCAATCTTTCACTTCAGGTTTGTGAAGTGTCATCTAGAACTCAAATCCTCAGCAAGGAACCCATTGTTAATCTGCATATGGGGTAAAGAAGTAGCCAGGCCTGAACCACTCAGTGACCACTCAATTTCATTTTACTCATATTTTCACTACTAGGTCAAGTATTGCAAGATTAATTAATTCATTCCTCAAAAGCTGGTTCTTCAATCAACGAACAGGAGTGAAGAGGTGTGTTTGCCAGAACGAACTTTAGCGAGTTAAAAGGTTGTTTGTTCTCCTCCTTTGACCTTGTGTCAGAAATTAACCTAGAATGTATATTGTACCTTTTAATCAAAAGTATACCTCACTGAAATGGCAACAATCATTGACACACGTTTTTTATGCTCTACTCCCAGGACAACAAAACGACCAAAAAAGCGACTGGTTAAATAAAAACAGTCCTTGCCTACTGTGGAGCAAAAGAACCCCAACAATGCAATGTCAGACGTTTTCCACAAAGTGCATGATGCATTAGGCTAGCAAAGAAGCTTTAGCTTTGTTGAATATCTCTGAAAAGTCACCCACTTCTGCTTTGAACTAGAGACAAAGGTGAGAGGAGAAGACACATGTGGCCAGCGAGCCGCCCGGTCACCACCCTGTGACTAGAATATGTCATGACAAGTGTGGTTTTAAGCAGATTGTGAGTTTCCATGGTAACGTGCCTAGCTTCGGGCCGTGGCATCTGTCAGCAGAACCTCTGTCAGTGAGGTCAGAGCATGTGACTGTGAGGATTTGACCTTTGAACTTTACAGAGGAATCACAGCTGACACTTGAAAACAGGCTGCAATCAGAGGACAAGGACACTCGCTCAGGAATTAGAAGAAATATACGAACCATAGGAGCTGGACACAAGCTTTGAACTCTTCATTCTCCCAGCTTTACTATAAACAAATGTACATTGTTCTCTTTCTTATTTTAAAGGTGCATTGTGCAACTTTCTAAAGTGAAAGCTCAACTATAATTCAATGAAAATAGAAAGTTAAAACTATGGTTCAGGACAGGTGTCAAATACAAGGCCCAGGGGCTGGATGCGGCCCTCAAGGTCTCATAAGTTTTATTTTAGCACTAGGCTAATGTGATATCTAACCTATTGAAAGGATGTGTCTGAAATTTAAAGAGTAATTCGTTATTAGACTGTATAGAAGTGTTTATGCAGTATTTTAAGCTTCAAAATCAGACAAAAATCAAATACAGAATTGCTTGCAGCATGTGAAAGAGTAGTCAGGCTTATTGCAGTTAACGGCCCTTTGATAAACGTAGCAAAAATTGAGCATTTGTTTTAACATAATAAGCTTAAAATAGGGTAAGCATATTAAAGATAAGGCAAGCTGCACTAATTTGTCCAAGTGACTAGAAGTGACCCCAAAATCTTAAGTTGGTGGTCTTGTAGAGTCTTGTATGAAGAGGCGGACTCTTGTGGCATGAAAGTAAGTAAGTAAGTAATCTAGTAATCTGTATTTGTATAATGCATTTTAATGACACAAAGTCACAAAGCGCTTCACAGTGAAATGAACCCCTTCGCTCCCCACTCAGTGACAGTAAACTGGGGCTAACACTGAGTAAATCTGTTAGCTGTTATTAACTTATTCAGTGAATAAAGAACATATATAATGCAACTGGATGCATGTTGATAACTCAACTGTTACATTGTTATTTGTGTTGGCAGGTCAGATATGAAGCATACTTTGTCACGATCAAAAAGATGTGAGGTCATGACAAAGAACAGTACATTTCCAAATGCACAGTTCAACGAGGTTAAACACATGAAAACACACATGAATGTAACATGAGTTATTATAAGAAAGTCTTTGTCCTGCCAGTGTCTGTAGATCACAGCAGGGTGGCTTTGATGCAGAGTCAGTCAACCATTTGTTGATAAGAGACAGTGAGTTGTAAAGTGTTGCTACAGGCCATTCTGTTCTAAATTCTACGTTTTTGAAGGGAAGGTTTATATTCTTATGCCCTTTTGAAAAGTGGTGAAAATATAAAGTCCCTTAGTCAACATGAGTTTGACACTGCAGCTTTACAACATTGATTATGTGTTAATGTCACCAGATCTCCCTTTTCACCTGGGACACAGGGACACCAGTTTGCAGATGTATCAAAAACATTGATTTGTCCCAGACTTATCCCAATTGTCCTGAAACGTAGACTACTTCCCCACAAAAGAAAAAATTGCCCAAAGAACTTCATTTCCATAGTAACATACGATGAGGGAATCTCCTTCAGGCCAAATAATAATTCATTGTGTGGCCAGGTTGTTTAGTGCAGCAAAAACATCCAAAGTAAAGATGCACATTGTTGTTGTTTAGTGCAGCAAAAACATCCATTTTCTTCCGCTTTATCCGGGGGACGGGTCATGAGGGCAGCAGTCTGAGCAAGGACATCCAAACTTCCTTATCCACATACACCTCCTCCAGCTCTTCCATGAGGATGCCGAGGCGTTCGCAAGCCATTGTGTCCTGAGTCTTCCCCGTGGCCTCATTTCAGTGGGACACGCCCGGAACATCTCACCAGGAGGCATCCGTAACAGATGTCCGAGGCTCCTCTTGACATGGAGGAGCATCGACTCTACTCTGAGCTCCTCCTGTGTGACTTAACTCCTGACCCTATTTCTAAGAGAGTGCCCAGCCACTCTACAGAGGAAACTTATTTTGGACGCTTGTATTCGCGATCTTGTTCTTTCAGTCATTACCCAAAGCTCATGACTATAGGTGAGGGTTGGAACGTAGATTGACGTTAAATTGAAAGCTTTGCCTTTCGACTCAGCTCCTTCTAGTTACTGGATCACTACAGATACAGCACCAATCCGCTCCACCCCTCCCTTACTCATAAACAAAACCCCGAGTTACTTGAACTCCTCCACTTGGGACAAAATTTAATTCATGGTGTGGCCATGCAAGCCTCCTCAAAGTAAAGATCCCTCTTGTTTATTTAGTTCTGCAAAAAACATCGAAATGTCAAAAGTTTTATTTCATTCAAGTTGGTTTTGGATTGAAAAGTTCCCAGTGCATGTTTAATTCTAACTATTGCAGATATTCTATAATTTGCCTTTCTCCGTTTGCAGTAATTCCAGCCGTTCAAAGCGCAACTGTGGTGACTGTTTATCCAGAATGACAGAAACATGGCTCCCAGTCCAAGTGATTTTCTAAAGCATTACTTAGCATAAACCCAATCAATGCCTCACACTGCTGTTATACATTGCATACAAGTAAACCCAAAAGAAGGAGAGTTTGAGTTGGCTGTCTGGCTGGATCGCTTTCTTGTCATACATCTAAATCACAGCCTTTCTTTGCAGATAGAGCCGTGCTGGCAGACTTAATCCGTTAAACTGTCCTGGTTTTGCAGATGCCAGTGGATATGCTTTGAGATTTAAGACTTTTTGAGTGATGGAGTCGATGATGCAGTCCTTGTTTTGGAGTGACACGTTACTCTCTTTCTCAAAAACACATTTATAAATCTATCTTCCCGGCGCTCTGTCATTGTTAGCTGCCAGAGTCTTTCACAGGAGTTGCACCAGTCCACAGTCCCACGCTCTCCGGGGTTTTCATTAGTTCTCAACACAGCTATATGGAGAATGTTATTCTAATCATGCCCACTTTCTGCGATTTAGTAACTGACCAGCTTTGTGCTAACTCATGCTCATAACCAGTAGTTTTTAATCTGAAAAACACTTGTAAAACTTCAAATTTGACAACATTTTTGATAACTTTGCATTTTAAAAAAATCAGAAGCAGATACTTTTTTTTTTTTTCCCCATTAGAAGTCAGTGCTTCTCCAACTAACCCTGTAATGCTGGTTGTACACCGAGTGAGAGTCGAGTGTGGGACGGGACTCGCACAAAAGAACGCTTAAAACTAATGTTCCCTGTTACACAGACCTCTGGTCTACAGAAAGAATGCGCAAGAAGTTTAATTTTTTTCTGGATGCTACGGCCCTCAGACCATTATACAAGAGTTCTTGCAGGAATCCACGTGGATCTGCATGGCTTTGAACAAATGCGGATAACAGTGCACTAGAGCTGATGCAAGCTTTTTGCAAGAAACTCGCACGCCTCCCAAACTTAACCTACCTGGAGTCAGTCTACTGTTGTGGATTTCTAGAATACAAAGAAAACACCTTTAAAACGTGTGCACACAAAAGCCATATGCTGTCCCCACAGGTCCCACCTGTCCTTACTCTCCACATCAGTATGTTACACACATATTTAAAGGCAGAAAGGAGATGTAAAGCCCCTCACAGAGCTCTTAAAAACAACACATGAAGATGTGTAATCCCTAAACCTTCACAGTTGCCATCAACAGTTTGATCGAGACTAGCACCATTATCTAAGAGACCCAGAGCTGAAGTTCAGGACATCCTGAACTCCCTCAGAGATGACTGTCTAAAACATGTCAAAGATGTATCAACTCAGAAGATAATCAGTTACCATTAGCTTTAACAGTTGTATGGAGGATTTTTCAAAACCAACTGTCTGCTGTTTTTCAAATGATGCACATGTGTTTCCCCTCCCAGGGCCACACCCTTCACTGCTAACTGGGCCAATGAGTTACTTAGGAACCTTGAGGGTTCGCTTCACAGGTTAACAGGCCAATAGATAACGAGGTACCTCGTTATCTATTGGTCAACGTTTTACTGGCCCAGACTCACAACAAACAGTTTTTGAAAATCCTCCCATACAACCTTTAAGGATAGAATTAATTAAGATTAGCAATTAAGATATTAAAGATTTCTATAACAGTACATAAGACCTTGGTTGCAAACTACAGCTCGAGGCCAAATGCTGCCCTCGACTTGTTGTATCAGGTCCACAAGACAATTTTAGTTTTTATATGTTGATTTTTTTAATTGACTTAGCTGTTGATCCGGTGTCTTCTTAGTTAATATTACAATAAATGAAGAGTAATAGATCAACTAGTCTATAGTTCCCAGAAATGTGTTTGCCTTGTAATAAGAATTTATTTCACCAATGACCCTTGTTGACCATTGAAAATATGGCAACAGTGGAGCGGGTCATGAATTTTTATTTATTTGTGTTGTTATCTTTATAATATTCCTCTCCAAAACTGAAACCATTGCAACCAAATAAAACCCCTGTGCCTAATCCTGTCCCTGCTGAAGAGGTGCATTCTGGGACATCACCCTGTTTCCCTTTAAGATGAGGGAATGAAGCGCTCGAGTGTCTCCTCCAAACTGTGCACCGTCAGGACATTATCCAGTTACAGCGGAAAAAAACACCACACTGCCACAATTCCAACATAGCACTATAAAAAGTAAGTCTTCACGCTTCCCCAAATGATGGTTCTGCTGAGAAAAGCACTCTGAGGTTTGAAGCAGAGGTCTGACTGTGGCGAGCTAATGCTAATGCTAACGCCACACTGGGGAGCGATAGTGTCATTCAGGCTAAAATGTGACCGCACACTCAGCTGCAAACAGTCTTATGACCCGTCCCCGTGACAGAAACTATAAACAGTTTGCAGGGCTATCTTAAAATTCTCTAATCCTGGCTAAAGTATTTTTTTTTTTCTCGTTTTGCTGTTGATCTAAAGCAGTCCTATTCAACTTAAGGCCTGGGGTCAACTCGGCTCTCAACCCATTTCCCCAATATTACAAAAAGATACTTTCTCTTGCTTGCTGGTTTAAAACTGAACTACTATAACTTATGCTCTGTTTCCATTGGCTTGGGTCGAGGCGGTACGGTCCTGCTGTTTCCACTGTGCAAAGTGAGCCATCCCGTCTCGTTTGCTGGATCCGCAGCGAGTCGATTTTGGCCCTGCTTTTACCCTGGACCCTGGAGCAGACCTTACAGCCGTCCCCCTTTTTGGCACGGTGGTCAGACAAGAGAAAACACAGGCAAAAAACAGACAGAAAAGAGCAGACAGAAACATGAAATAATGTTCCTCACCAAACACTGACTTGATCCTGTGACAAACCGGCGCATTTCCAGTGATGAAAACTTTATTTGTTGTTCCGACTGACTTAACAAAGCAAAGCTAGCACATTAGCATCAGCTGTAAAAAATGTAAATCCTGTACTGCGTACTATGTCCAACATAGTACGTAGAGGTTTTGCAAAAATGTATAAAAAGGTGATGATAAACCGGAAGTAGTTTCTTGTTTACACCAGCCTGATCCTCGTGTTGCAGAACCACAGACTTTGAATTATCACAGTTCTGTGAATTGCTCAGACTAAAGGAAAAGTATATTTCGGGTACATTTTATTTTGTTTTCTTATTTTTTATTTTTTTCTTATTTTTTTTTTTTTTGTACTATTTCACTGAAGATCTAAATTTCTACTCAAAATCACACATCGGGCAAAATGACTACATCAAAGTTACATAGGTCTTAGGTAAAATGCATAAAGACCATCTTAGCGTCTGTCCTCAAACACAGCAGATTATAAGCTTTTAGTCTGGTCATTAACAGCACAACGCAGAATCATAGACTAAAGCTGTTTTACGCCCACTAACCTTTTAGACTTTTTAATATTTTTATTGGTATTTTCTTTATATACAGTGCATACTCCTCTCTCACATGATATTGTGAACAAAACAGCTGTTGAAGCAGCTGATGGCTTCTCAGAAAAGATAAGTTGAATTCCAATAAAAGGAGCATAATATATGCTTAAGACAATTAATTATTTACATCCAGTGGTCTGGATAAAAGCTTGAAATAAAACTGTTTTCCGAGAAATCAAGGCTCACAGACACAATATCAGTAGGCTAACTGTTTCATACCTGCAGACTCTTGCCTGACCAGCCAGTCCCTATGCTTTGACAGACACTTTGCACTCAGAAAGCCCGTCTTACTTGTCTTTGTAGAGTCAACCAATCAGAGAAAACCCGGAAATTCCAAAGAAACAGCGACACGCTAAACTGGATGTTATTGTAAATATGTAGTGCAAGGATTTTTTCAATGGAGCATTGACTTATGTGAAGGCTCTCAACACGATGGCTGCTCCGGTTGGATTGATACATTCCCTATTGTTCAAAACCGATGTGATGTGATTGTCCAAAAAGGTTCATTTGGTCTTCTTTTGAAACGTGATGTGATTGGATCGTCCGAACTTTGGACGACAAAATTGTTGTTTCTGTCTTTGATTTCAGACCCTTCTGCATTCAAACAGAATGTAGGAGAGGCTGACTGGTCAGGTAAGCAGATTCTGGACCTACAGTCTCTAGACCTGCAGATTCTAGTCCTGCTGTCTCTAAACCTACAGTCTCTAGACCTGCAGACTATAGACATGCAGTCTTATGGTACCTTACATTGAGAAGAAGTGTAGGGCTGGCTCTACGGCTTCTCACTTTTTTTTCGGCACTGAACACATAGACTCATGGCTTCTGAATGTTTTGCAGAAATGAAACTAGAGTCAGGGCCCCTAATAAAACCTGATCCAAACTTTTAAATAGATGTATAACCTGCCTAATACCCTTTTAATGAAACTAAAATTACATCTAGTATCAAGATGATCACTTTTAAATTTCACCAGATTGCTGAAATTTCTGTAGAAGGTAATACATTTCTAACAAATTATACAAAATGATCAAAAATAATATTAATCTGAACATCTGGTCTAATGAACAGATGATTATTTTCTAAATCAGACAGATGCTGAAAACCGTGTGTTGATCTAAACTACACGAGATTACAATCAATGAAATCTATTTTATTAAATCTATTTCTTTTTTCTTTTTTTTATCATTCTTACACTGCTTTGAACATCCCACGCTCAACTGTCAAAGTCTGGATCAGAGCGCGGGGATCAATTTCGAGACGGCTTCGAGCCGATCAACCAATCACAGAAACCGAAATTCCCCGATGCAGCGACGCGCTACAGGTTGTTTATTTTGCAAGATTTTTTATGGAGCATTGATTTATGGCCTGCGGTTTCTGCTACGGTTTGATTGATACTCCTATTGTTTAAAACCGAGTATAGCGAAAACAATGATCTATCAGCTACGTCGCCGTCTTGGTTATTTTGAACGGTTAGTTTTTTGAATTTGTGATGGATGTCCTACTTGGACACGAAATCGTTGGCTATCTCTTCAGTTTCAGACCCTTCTGCATTCAAACAGAATGTAGGAGGGCTGACTGGTCAGGCAAGCCCTGCTCCAGCTCCACCAGTCTGCTTTGCTCACAGTGTCTTTCCTGTGCTAACATGTGACTCGGGACAGTCAGGACACTTTGTCAGACACAGAGGGCACAGCAAAAATCTCTAATGACTTTTCTGTTTCCGTCTCTTTACAGGCTCTGGTGGAGGAGGCATTGTCAGCTTAATAAGTATTATGGTCTGTCAAAGTGTCAGGCAGAAGAGAAGAATCTGTCCTCACATTCGGGACATAAGAAGAGCTTTTCAAAGCTTTTCTAATCCACAATGACACTCAAAGCTCTCCTGATCATTTTCAAGGACTTTTACGAGACGCTAATAATGTAACGATGATGGAAGCTACTCAAGGAAAAACGTTTTACAAAGGTTTCTGTCGCTCCTTTCACTACAGATTCAACACGATGAATGTGGCTGCTTTTTTTATTCATATTACATTTAGTTCTGCTGCCAAATTAACTGTTTTGCATCCACCAAAAAAATATAAATTATCTGATGTAGTGGATCACATAAAATGCATCCTCGTGTCCCTTGGAACCTAGTCCCGTGATACCTGCCCAAGCACATACTGTATAAGCCCTGTTTCCATGGTCTCGGTTCAGGTACAGTCCTATGCTGTTTCTATTGACTTGTTCTGCTCTGCCTGATGGATCCGAAGTGAGCTGCTGAGGGTCCTGCTTCCACAGTGGACCCTGGAGCAAGCCCTTCCATGAATTTGAATTCCTTTGACCAATCATCTTACGTAAAGAGAGGACCAAAGGCTCAGGTGAAAAAAAACAGACAAAAAAGCAGATAAAGACATTAATGTTCCATTTTAGTCTCCGTTTTTGCTCTCTCTACCTGTGGTATCACTTTAACCAGGAATTTATACCAGGAACTGCAGAAGCGCGTAACATCGGAAGATCGACATACGCGCGTATTTTCAAGAACGCCAGTCTACACACGTCAGTGCTGCTACAACAACGCAAATCTGAGCATCTACACACAATAAACCAAAAAGATAAGATAAGATAAGATAATACTTTATTGATCCCTCGAGAGGGAAATTCATTCTCTGCATTTGACCCATCCTGCAGAGCCTCTGGGGCGTCTGTCAGGAGCAGTGTGCTGCCGCTGAACGGCGCTCGGGGACAATCTCCATGATGTTGTGCTTGGCTTAGTCAGGGCCTTAGCTGGAGGAGCAGGTGCAGTTGGAGGTGGAAACCGGAGTGATAGAACAGATGACAGTCTGGTGCAGGTGAAGCAAGTAGATTCTGTAGACACATCACAGTCAGGTCCAGGTGTAGCAGGTAACTTCTGTTGTTTCAGTTGGTGATAAGACGATCCCCACAAAATTTCCTCTGCAAAAGCTTCAGCTGCAGCAGATGTAAAAGTTCTGCAGCATTTCAAAAGTCCAAAGCCAGCAAAGTTAGCTTTCATAACTTCATGTACCATCTCCATGGTTACAAGACAAACACTATTCACAACTCTATTCACAGAATCCTAACTTGTGTCTGTTGAACATCACAGGGTGGATGAAATCCCAAGAATCAAACTATTTTCACTGCAACGTCCTCTGCTGCTTCAGGTGTGAAAGTCTGCCATTTCAGAAGTCCAAAGCTAGCGTAGGTAGCATTAACATTAGCTTGGTCTCCATTGGTCTCCATGGTGCTCCAAACTGCTCACATATTGTATATTTGTCAGGTGAGGAAGACATTCAAACTGTGAATCTGAAAGGCGATGTTTTTCAAAGAGCATCAACAAGCCACGGCTGCTGCATTTGCATATTTTTGCATATCAATGTTTTGCCTGTTTCACATCGGGATAAGAGCCATAATTTTTTTGTTTTTGTTTTTTGTTTTTCATCTAATCTCGCTAATAATACTGTAGTATTTGCAGTTACTGCACGTTACCTTTGTTTTTGTCTTTTTGCTCAACTCACATACTGCAAAATGTTTTTATGTCTCATTTAAAAATGAAAAATAATGAAGACTTGAAACTTTCACAACACAAATAATATAATACTTTGAATTTGATTGGTAAAACATCTCCCTAAATGTGTTTTCTCAGAGGACCTCATTTACTGTTTGTAAGTACACATTTTGAGCTGAAAAGTAACATGTATTTTAATGGGTTTTAATTGCTAAGTATTTACTTATCCGAATGTGTAATATAACCACATAAATTAGTGTAGTTCTGACAAACAGAATCTAAGTAAGTAAGTAGGTAATCTTTATTTGTATAGCGCATTTCACAGACACAGAGTCACAAAGCGCTTCACAGTGAGAATGGACAGCTTCTAAACTTTAATGCTATTTTTCTCAGTTTAACCGACAGTGCAGATACTGCAGTTTTCCTATGTAGGGCAGACTAGGGATGTTAGGGTTGACGTTCACATCCAGCGACTAGTGTTCAGCAGCAAAAATGCAAAGATGGCTGTATGCTGCCATCATTCAACATTGGAGACTGTCTACAATGCACAAAATGTAAAAAACTGGCCTACATTGTATGTTGTGTTACACTACTAAATAAAAAACACACACCCAATTGATCTCCTTAAAACAAAGGTCAGTGTCTGTCTATTAAAAATACATATATACATTTTTAAGTCTTACTCTCACAATATACACTTCCACTTTAAGGTCAACAGAATTTCTCCTCTGCACATGTGGGACCTTCCTAAAAAAACACAAACCAGGCCTTCTATTCCCAGAGCCAAACAGCAAATGTCAGATTGAGCTTGAAAATCGGCTGAAGGGAGAAGTGTGGAGCAGTGTGGAGCTGCCCTGAGCGCGTGTGGCTCCCTCTGCAGTCACTCAGCGGCTAAACGCAGCCCAGTGACCTCTGTCCCAGCCCCAGTGCAGCCTGTCCTTCACACGCCTGCTCGCTCCACACTTCCACACTCTGCTTCTGTATAGAGCTCGATAAGCGATAACGGTTGCCATAGAAATGCTGGCAAATCCTCCTGTTTGGTGGCAGGTTTGCAGAACTTCCACAAGAATATATCAGCCAAAACAATATTACAAAAGTGAAACAAAACAGTTATGTAACAGCTCAATAAACTACTGGGTCATTATGAGTAAATGTATCACAATTATAATATTTTCCTTAAAGAATTTTCAAAACAAGCAATATAAATAAATTTCACTTCTAAAATCATATATCAGTCCAGGTGCCACATTACAAGTATAAACTTTAAAAAAACTTTTGGTTTCAGATTACTATTGGAAAATGCAAATTACACAAACACAATCTCAAATTTAGAATTTTATGTTGCAATCACAATGCAGTTTTCATTTGGGTCAGGATTCGTTTGCCTGAACAGTTTGGTTTGATTGGTAATTGTGAACATGCAAACGAACTCTGATCAGGTCCAGTTGGAGAAGTCGATCTCGGCTTGTATTGTGAAACAAACCAAGAACAGAACAAAACTTGGAAGTGAACAGTGGCATGTGAGGCTCAGATTCAAAACAAACTCATGTGTGAGATCCATAATTAAAACAAATGATACGCAAAGCACCTATACATAACAGAAGGTCTGTGGCTGCTCATTATGACATAGCATACATCACCATTGTCACTGGTTTTTACAAAACAACAGTTATACAGTTGAAATAAAACCAAACAATAGAAAAAGCTCACGCTAATGTTGGAAAAATTGCAGTATTTAGTTGTACAACTAAATGAATAGATGACATACCTTTTTAATGGAACAGATCCATTTTTTGCAACGTTCCACTCTTGACTCCAGGCATTTGAAGTAAGTCAAGGCATTTTAGCTGGGCCTTCATATCTCTCTCTACAAAATGTTTGTACATTCTCATGGCTTGCATGTAAATACCATGCCATGCCACAAATTGCGTGTCATGACGACACTTTGCTTTTTTGATCTGGTTGACACGTGGTGGTGAGGACACGGGGGGGGGGGTTGGTAATTTAGGTCTGAAGTTCATATGGGTTTAGTCTGAGGGAGTTAGTTTAGGATTAGGATTGTGTTAGTCTTCATGAATAATAACACGTCTTAACATTCACCATTCAATAAACTGGACAGAAACGCGTGAAATGGCTTTCATGTGACACGTAGTTTACAATTGCGTAGTATTGACACGCTTATCTGTGAGAACAGGCTGTTCACGCAAAAAAACACTTTGTCACTCAAATTACCGCACTATTTGTTGATTTGGATGTGATACAAATCAGGCAGAGACAAATGAGGCGCCTCAGTGTGATTCTGTCCCACAGCGCCTACAGGTAGGGCAGAATTTTTTCTATAGCACCGGCTCGATTGGTAAAAGTGTTTTGTAACAGAACCAAAGCAACAATTTTGCAACTTTGGCTCCCATTCAGCCAAGTCTGGTTCATCTTTGTCACGTTTTTGCTCCAGCTAATCTATAAATAAATCACATAAAGCCCTACCACCATTGAAAATACTTCCTGGAAAGTATGGTGTACCTCTGGGGTCTCCTCACTTCTGGTAGGGAAAGACAGGTTTAGAGAAAACTATTATACTGTATTTGTCTTTAACAATAAATTATATTGGTAATTTAGAGTTTGTAAAGCACAGTTGACCTGCAGCATAGAAATATAAACCGATCTATCGACTTCCAGTTCAAAAATGCAGAACTGATAAGCCCACCTTCTTCATTCTAAAATTCAAGCGGCGTGCATAGCACCTTTGAATCCTATATGTTTTATTTGGAATCTGAATTATATGAGTAATCACAAGTAAATATAGTCAAGTCGGCGGGATAGGTGGTTGGTGAAAACAGGACTTTTCTAAGCGTTCCTAAACATGCATGAATCAATCCAAACACAACTTTGAGTAAAGTAATGATATTATAACGTGGGATTTTACCTAATAAGCTCCTTTGAAAGTTGCACATGATCCCTGACAAATAACTAAACTGATAATTGTTTTATGAATTGAAATCTAAAATGCAAAGCCCTCGGTGACAACAAGCATGTTTAGAAGCCACTAAAGAACAAAGTAAATCATGAAGCGTCCTCTCTAATCCGATTCTACACATAGAAAAGGCCCTGCTGTGCCGCTGCCAATCAAGCTCCAACTTTTCATTTTTATTTATATATTGTCAGGGTCACGCTTTTCCCTGGGATACGCCTTAGTGGCTCCTCAGCTGTCACACCGGATTGAGGTTCCAAGTCTCGTCAGGACATTATGAATCATACATTAAGATACAATGAGCTACACTGAGGCGCTGCTTGTTAAAATACTAGTTAGAGTGCTAGTGCTTGCCAAATCCTCCAAACAAGAGCGCTCTGTGCACTCGACGCCTGTCCAGGGAGGATTTTATGTAGAACACGGATATGTGAATGTATGGGAGTAATAAGAAATAAGGGTTTGGATTTGCTTTGCGTTTTTCGAGTCTGACAAGCCTCTCAAAGTGGTACAGTGAGTATTTTACATTCTCTCACGTTGGGTTATGGTGACTTTTTCTACTGCCACAGCTGCTTTTGGAATCAGATCTAAAAGCCTTCATTGCACTACAAAAATAATTTCAAGACAAAAAACAGACACATAAACACAATTTTATGCTGATATATTATTATTATTTTTTTAACGAAACAAAATGTACTTAATGTTCATTTGTGCAACTTCTCCCAAAATGTACTTGTCCTGAAGTCCTCTCTTTCCTGTCAGAAACACAGAAGTATAGCAGACTCCACGCCCTTTTTGCATATGTAGTTCCAAGTAGGGTAACAAAAACACGATATTTCATATTTCCGTAAAAAGTGTTTTTTTTGTCAGACAGGAGCGTTGTTTCTTTACACGGTTTAGATGTTTCAGTTACCTCCTGTAGTCTTCTCAGAAGCATCATGTTGGTATGGTGGTGTGTCTTGAAGGTTCCTTACACGATTCCTTACACGACAATAGGGGAACCTTGCGCCCCCTACTGTCTGTCATCTTTTCGAGGACAGAATCCCATGTGTGTGATAAGTGTAAGCTCCCTCGTCACAATTTATGCTATTTGGTCCTCGTTTGCCGATCTCGACGGCCTCCCTGATCCAGCGATGGTATTTGTTTTTGTCTGTATTTGTTTGTCTTTCTTTGTGCAGACATGGGAATTTCTTGGGATGGGTTAGGCTCTTAAATTAGGATTTTTGTAAATAAGATTTTGTAAATAATATTCACAAGTAACACATCTTTACAACCACCATAAAAATTAACTTAGGCTGCAACACATGGAAGATTTGTGCAAAAAGGCGCGAAATTGTGCTATCATACGCTATCGACATGTCCTGTTATGTCCTGCAACAGGGGGGCCAACTGGGCAGAGGTCAAAAGGCGACATTTTTAGCGTTCATCGTCAAAGAGCCACACCATGAGTCGACCTACTGCCACCACCAGGTGGCAAAATAATTTAGATTTAATTTTAATTTATACACAGACCCATAGCTCATAAGCCCTTTATTACAAATATAATTCAATCTAAATAGGTTTTGATGTAGTTCAGGGAATCTGGGCCTTTTGGTGTTTAAGATATTGTATTATTTTTATGTAATGTCATTTTACTATTATTAAAAAGATAAGAAACAGTTAAAAAAAATAAAAAAAGGTTTCAATGGTGTGCCCCCATAGAGAAGTTAGAAGTTCAGAAATTAGCTATTTTGAATATAATAAGGCAGCTACGTTCCATGCACACAACCTACTGACGTGTTCTGGTATGTCATGGTATTTATGAATGAATGAATGGTTTATTTATATAACACATTTACACAGACAGATGTCTCCAAAGTGCTTCACATAGTAACCCCCCACCCCTCACTCAGTGATGACAAGCAGCCCTGGGGCAGCTCAGCAGAGACAATTCGCCTAAGCACCTGGCCCCTCAACCTCCAACCAACATCAAGTGGTTGGTGGGGAAACCAAAGCACCCGAAGGAAACCACCCAGACACAGACCCAGACAAACTCCACGGAAGTTCGACTTCTGTGCTGAAGTCAAACTCTCGACCTTCTTGCTGTGGCAGAGCGCTATCCACTCTGCCACCGTGGCCTCATTTATGCTTCTAGTGAGATCAGATGGTCTATTACATGCCTATTCAACTTAAGGCCGAGTGCAAAATTAGCCCTCCAAAAATCTGATCTGGCCTCTATGCAAATCTAGATTAATTCTGGTTAGTACTGGGGAAAAAGTGGGTGGCCAAATTCAAATTCTTCATGTGTCAGTTGGTGCTGAATTAGCCTAGAATCTGCTTGACTTGAAATCTGTTTAGACTTAAAAATCTGATTATTTTTGTTTTTTTAATTAGTTGTATTTTTTTTTCTTTGGCAAATCTTGTTTTACTCGTTAAACTTTGCTCAAATAAATATAAATATGACTTAATTTAAGCATTTTTTCGCTTAATATCCAGTATAAAATGGTCACTTTTTACAACGCCCACCATAAAAATGAACTGGGATAACGAAGTATCATAGACATTTCTTTGAGAATAGGTAGGCCTCTAAGAAACATGAAGAAAAAAAAAAAAAGTTCAAATCAACGTAAACTACTGCTGTTCACTAAGGCTCTTACATGTCTAAGCAGGGCTGCTGAGCTTATATTTTAATGGCCATTAAGTGTTTATAAATGAGTGGCCATAATTGCTGGAGGGTCGAGTTATTTTGCTCATTTCCTCCTGGTTTGTGCAGGTTTCCTCTGAGTTTGCTAACGAGAGTGTCAGTGCTTGAGCCTGGAGGTCTCCACATGAGGCCCGTCTCATTAAAACACAGCTCTGGACTCTGCTTTTGAGTTCAGAGCCAGAGGAAAGACCACAACTCATCATCATTCAAGTCATTTAATCTCAGAAGCATCAGAAAAGGCTGGAGGAGGTCATTACTGAGGCTAGAAATAACAGTGGACGTCGTAATATACTTCATTATAGTTTTATGCTTCTATTGGGATTTTTGTTAGAGTTTAGATTTATTTCTGGATGTGTCTGTGTTTGGATCTGGACTAGACCAAAGCGCGTGGTCTGTGCTCATATATTTTGGCACCAAACACGTCCCGTCCTTATGCCGTATAGTTGGCCACTTCAAACACTTGCATTTTGTCACTGGTGATTTTGAGCTGTGTTCTGAAGCTACTGTCAATCCTCCGTGGAGCGCTCGTGTTCAGTGCAGCTCTGCCTCTTGACCCGAACCCAGCCCGGCCTGACAAGCGGGAAATGTGGCCCACACACACACGAGAGGAGAGGTAGTTGAGTGGTTAAGATCTGCTCTTTAAAAATGTTGCATTTTCTGCACCCATGTTTGAGTCCCACTCATTACTGCTGAACCCCATTGTCTACACCACCTCCCATACATCTCCTTCTTCAGTAGTAAGATACTTAGTTTCATTAACATTTTATTGTGCGTTCTGGCTCAGAACGAGAGACAAACTTGTGCCTGAAACTTTTGTCAAGTTATGTGTGGAAATGTGCTGCACTTAGTCTATTGCATTTCTAAGTTTCATCAGCTGTTTGTGCTTGTACCTCAGAGAATAAAACAATGGATTTTCCTAAAACAAAGTCTGGTTGAGTGCTTATGGGATGTGGAACGTGATTTTGGGCTCCAAAATGTGTCAATATTCTTTGATTATGCGCTATGTGCTTGAATCACATCTTAAGGAACATCTGGTTCTGCCCCTCCCATCACACTAAGATTATCCTGAGTAAACTACAGTATTTTTCCACATAAAAAAAAAAAAAAAAAACACAAAATGTTTTTGTTCATTCTTTTTTTTTTCCTATTCACCTGTTTTCCCAATTACTGCAGACCATGAATTGTAAATGGACCAGTTTCAGTCACAGGTGTCTCATCTGGTAAGATCAACTGGACATGCTATTGAAAAGTGCATTGCTGATTTTACATTTTACACTTGTTAGTTTATTCTAAAATTTCCAAAACAGGAAAGAAGCTTCCTGGGTGTTCACTGTTCAAACTGCCAACAGGTAAAGGCAGAATAACTCATTTTCATATTGGTGCTCATTATTAACAAGCAGACACCGAGACTGGGCATCTTCTGCTTCCTAATTTCGTGTTATTTAGCTGTTAGAAGCTTTGGCAGTGGGACCGGAGCTTGGGGATCTGGTCAGTGAGCTGCGAGCGAGTGTGTGTGTGTTCAGGGGCTATGCAGCAGCTCCAGTCTTCCGTGACAAGGACAAAACAACACATCGGGCCTTGGGCTGTTTTCGCACTTGCCACGTTTGGTTCAGTTCAAATGAATTCCAGCGTAGTGCTTCTGATATGAGCAAATGTAAGAGAAAACCAACACGCTGAGGGAAAGGTGGGTCTTGGTGAACTAAATCTGGATTTTTCAAATAGAATAAGCAGATAAAAGATAGTAGTTGACTCAATACAGCCTCGTGTTTGATTCCTAGAATGTCTGGACTCTTTTCATGTGGACTTTGCGTGTTCTCAATGTGTCTGAATAGGATTCCTTTGAATCAACTTCAAACATGCTCCAGCTTAATTAGGCCAAAGGTGTGAGAAAGATTCAACACAGAGGCGAGGCTCAGACGTCTGCAGAGGAACCAGGCGAGTGCACTGCCTCAGTCACATGTCATGATTCAATACTACACAATATGTTCCTATATTCAGATGGGGATTTATTATAAATATTTCTTCTTTTCCTTTGATGTTTGGCATACCCTTGTGAGTAAGTCATACCAGCTTTCTAAAGCCTGACCCCATCAGATCTCAGAAGCTAACCATGTTGGGCCTAGGCAGTACGTGGAAGAGACCACTGCAGGAACCTCAGGTTCCACAGTGGGACGAACAGAGGAGAAAATCATCATTGTGTCTTAGGCAAGACACTTCACCCACATTGCCTAGTCTGTGTAGAAATGGTTGGTGGTGGTGGCTTAAAATGGCAGCCTCGCTTCCTTCAGTCTGCCCCATAACAACTGTGGCTACAATCATAGCTTACCAACATCCAGTATGGAATGAATAATGCAAAATGTGAAGCATCTTTGTCTTGAAGGGTGCTGTATAAATCCAATGCATTACTTGGTTTGAGCATGTTCTAAGTCTTGCCAGACTCGCACGATTCGGGCCTTACACTGAACTTGCACTCAGTTTACGACAGGGGAAAGCGTATATATATACACCACAACACAAAAATTAGAATGAAGATTTTGTTTAATTCATAAATAATAACACATCTTTGCAACCATCATAGAAATGAACTGGGACTGCAACACGGGAATACAGTATATAAATGCAAAAAGGTGTAAATCATGCTAATCATGCGCTATTGACATGTCCTGTTATGATCTTGTATATATACACTTTCTTGTAGATCGAGTTGAACCAACATACAGTATGTAACATTGGCAAAGCAATTACGCTCTGGCCTCACAACAAGAATGTTGAGGGTTGACTTCCGCACGACCCGGGCCTTTCTGTGTGGAGTTTGCATGTTTCCCCACCAACCAATACCAAGCGGGTTAGGAACGCTTGGTGGTGATCGGAGGTTGAGGCGCCAGGTGTTTCATCATTTACCATTTCCCATACATATCATTTGCCATTCGTTCGTTTGTGTGTTCTCTTTTATGTTTCTGTTTCTTTTCATTACAGTTAAATTTTAAGTTATTTGTGCTTTTATCTGATCTGACACATTTTACCTTGAGAATAT
Source organism: Mugilogobius chulae (assembly GCA_038363315.1). Taxonomy (NCBI): domain Eukaryota; kingdom Metazoa; phylum Chordata; class Actinopteri; order Gobiiformes; family Gobiidae; genus Mugilogobius; species Mugilogobius chulae. The sequence goes on along the minus strand of CM076412.1, from coordinate 15,172,889 downwards.
TAAAAACACTGTTTACTTCCTCGATAAAGAAACAATGCAACTATTTCTGCTTCAACCTAATTATTGTCAGAACTGTGTTTTGTGAACAATTATGTGCAGTTTAGTAAGAAAATCGTGCACAGCGTTTTGTACTTTTTAGGCCCAAACCCATCTGTGCACCTGCTCCATGGACTCACTAACACTTTGGGGGTTCAACACTAATGTAACACATTTTGAAAGTTCATTTGAAAGTTCAGAGCATAATTTTCTTTGCGCTGCTCCCCTGGCTGCTTCCTTTGTGTCGGTTCTGCTCATTTCAGGTCCCTGCGTGCTTTCTTTGTCCTTTAGCACATTTTGGTCTGAGAAATGCACTAATGGTTTTGGGGAGATGGAACGGCGCAGCTGCAGACAGATGCTTTGAGGTGCTACTGAGCCCAAAGGAAAACAATGTTTGTTATTGCACTTTAAAAATACTGGAATCTACACTTTCTCCATGTCTTACAGACCTGATATGTAGTTTATTACAGAGCTAGTGAGAGACTGTTTACTCCGTCAGCCTGTTCTCACATAGCCTATGGTTCTATACCATACAATTTGAAACAGCCTGTCCTATAAACGCAATTTCTATTTTTTGCGTGTGTATGTCACGCGCTACTGCTCCTGTTCATTTCTATGGTGGATGTAAAGACGTGTTTTTTATTCATGAAAATTAATAAAATCCTAATCCAACCAACTCCAAACCTCAGACATAAATTTACCCATTTTGTAACTTCAGACCTGAACTTAGTCATTAACCCTGAATGAAACTCCTGTTTGTTAAATTGCGTGCCTACCACACCAAAAAACGGGCGTGTAAGAAAGGCCGAAGTGTCGTCATGACACGCAATTTGTCATGGCAAAATATAAAGGTATTATTTGTTTATCAACACAGGCGATGTGCATGCACCCGATAAGCAGAGAGAGCCACCGCTCATTGACCAAGCTGGAGCAACAACTCAAGCTAGGACTGTTGTCAACTAACTACAAGAGTTTATCACATGTGCGAAAACAAAAGTTATGTTGCTAATTCAACATTTGTGAATGAAATTCGACCCTACGACCCTTAAAAGTTGCATTCAGGTGACAACATCGAGAAAAACACAGTTCAAGCTTCAGGAGACAGACGTCTGTCAGACCGGTTCATACCTAATTGAAACAGCTGCTCTTGTCCAGTGTTGTTTTATTCAAAGAAGTTTCCCCAGCTAAGCAGATGGACAGCATATCTTTCTGCATTGAGCATGTGCAGTAAGGCGGAAAGTGACGTCGACAGAAAATCTCTCTATAGATATATGCAAACCTTGAGAACATTTTACCCACACTGTGTAACTGCTTTGTTAGTCGTGTTTGTAAGCTTTTGTCCTACATCTGCTTTTGTTTGCACTGGTCTAAGTCTTATTTATGATCTGGCTTTGGTTCCAATTTGTGAAATGCAAAGAGCTAAATTGTTGTATTTTATTTATTTTTTTTTTTAACTAAAAATAACTTGATTTTGGCTGTGAGAGGTCCCTAGTTCTAATCTTGGACAAGGCTTTTCCAAACCAAAATGGCCCTGCGTGTAATTCGGCCTACCCCTTTTGTAAACATATTGTTGATTTTTTAAATCTGTGAAATGCGATAAATAATAAAGAAATATTTTGCGTCTTGCACCAGAGGAATATTTTGAGTGGTTGGCCTTATCACCGACTGAAACAGCAGAAGTTCACCAGCTCCAACTGTGATGTGTCTCCAGAGTTCTGCTTTAACTGAATCAAATTTGAAAAAAATGTTTGACTGATTAATTGTTATGTACATTAAAAAAAAAAAGTACACGTTTACTTGTATTTGGCCACTTCTTTGACTTGCGAGCTAAACATGTTATTTTGTTTGTGAGGTAAAGAGCACCATGGTGGTTTACGCTGTGTTTGGAGCGGCTGTTAATCATCCGATGAAACTTAATTAGATTGGTCAGGCTTGGTTGGGGATTATCTATATTCTACATGAATGAGAAAATAAGAGACTCGACATGAAGAAATGAATAGTGTAAGAGGGATTTTCTTAACATCAAAGTCCTTAACTTCAAAACTTGACCAGCTTTGCTGAGTGTGTACAGACACGTTATGTAAAAGGAACAAGTTGCCAAGAAAGTGAAGCAAAACACATAATCTACTTTTTTGACTGTATATGTAACCTGGCCAGCCAGATGGAGTAACTTGATATTTGTGAATTCACTAATTGGTCATAATCCATCTGGCCTTCCAGAAGCCTGACTGGTTTGGAGTCTCACACAGTAGGTTACCGGTCTAATCACATTGCAGCAGGGCGAGTTGAGAAGGGTTGGAAAACAGGAAGAAACCGCGTGAATCAAACAATACAAAGATGGCAGCTTCCATGGATGTACACGTTTCTGCTGCTTTTCGATTCTGTTTTAGCAGAGTATTTTCTTTTTGAAAGAAGAGCAGAGTGTGTGACACTGTTCTGTCCCACGTGAACATTGGATACAGCATTACAAGTCGTTGCTGTGATTGGTTAAGCACAAATAAGGTAGGCTGCACACCCAATCAGCTTGAAGTATTTCATTAAACGTTCCACCTTTTCCTAAACACTTTCAGTGAGTAAAGTTCCGGATGGATACTGTGGAAGAACTCAAATCAGAGCTGAACACAGATCATCTGGTGACCATGTAGTGTGTATGGTGTTTAAATACATTACCAACTACTTTGAATTATCTTTAGGTCGTATTGGTGCAAACTGAACAAATGAGCAGTTTTAGGTCTAACAGTCAAAACTGGACTGCAAAGTTAGATCATTTCTGTGACTTCATCGGAATGTTCATTCAACACTGATCACAAACACCTAAGTCTAACCAATCACACTGCTGCTCTCCATTCGAAGCCCCTGCTTTTAACTTTTTTTTTTTCAATTTTGTATCAGTATGCACTGTTTGAAATGTGTTTGTGAAGTTTCTATTTCTAATGTTTTTTCTTTGTGCAGTTAAGTGGTCAGCTTCACTTTAATAGTTTAATAGCAACAGAAAATATCTATAGTATTGTAAAGTCAGATTTGAAGCGTGTCATAATAGTCAGACATTAGCATACATTTGTTTTGTTTTTCCTGTCTGTAGGTTTTACCTCCATGTCAGCATTCACAATTCAAACTTGGTGTAGAGAAATGGATAGCTTTGCTTGTATAAAAATTGAGAAATAAAAAAAAATCTGTTGTGACAACACCATTTTCGGTGCTTCTTGTGGTCGCTCACATTTGCAGAGCCAGTTGTATGTTTATGCGATATGTCTACGTGACCTTATTCTCGACCGTAATCAACTGGATGTTTATTTATTGTATTTGTGTGAAAGCTCATCTCCAAACCGTAGATGACACATTTATGCACGGCTCATTCATATGCGCATGGTGTGGAGCTCAATCACTGGAGCGTCACTGCTTATGATGTGATAATCTACTCTTTAATCCTGCACTAACTCACTGTCAGTCCACTCACTGTTTGCAGAAATGCATGCTGGGAAACCTCCAAACACACAGCCTATAGGGGGGAGTCTGAACAGGCAAATTAGAAGCATTAATCACACAGGACAAAAGGACACTTCCACAATGTCACCCGGGTTTATCTCCAATGTCAGGTCTCCTTCACAGGCGCTGCCATTTTCCCTCCTCAGACAGTGATTAATAGTCCGGACCAGGCTTTGGACCACTGCTGCTTTTCACTGTTGGCTGGTTTAATGTGCGGCTCTAAGTGTTGTTTTCGGCCAGACACTTGAGTCTTGACACTGGGAAAAAGAAAAGAAAATCTCTCATTCACTCAAACTTCTATGGCTGCAATTGATTAATACAATTCTAGAAGGACACGTGTATTATCAAGTTTGTATATCATGTTTTAATATTACTTCATCAAAAACAGAAGCTGGAGTTCTGTCTTTGAGATACTATGCTTTCCTCTCTGAGCCTCAGAAAACACAATTTTCAATACCGAAGTAGTTTGCAGTTAGTAGATACAGCTACAAAACAATTCCTGATGTAAGAAACACAAGACAGGTGTGTGCATTATTACACTTAATTATTATTATTATTATTATTAATATTTTTTTAGCTTCTAATACATTATAAGCTAAGGTAGGACATCAAAAGCGTATAATTATTTGAAAAACATTGCCAAAATTTGCAATTACGTGTCTAAAATGGACATGGAGAGACTTATACATGCATTTGTCTCCAGCAGGTTAGAGCCGTGATCCTCAAGCCGGGGGCTGTTTCCCAAAACCTTGCCTTGCTTTGGTCTGATCTGGGTGTGACAAGGCATTCACATCGTCCAATCATCCACATGTTCCAATGTTCAGGTCTTCCACAGGCAGTGTCCTTCGTTTTGGTTAGCATTTGGCCAATTCATCAAAGATATTGTTCGGTGCCCTGCTCTGGTGAATTAATCATAATACAACGTGATCTTTTCAGAGGCAAAAATAAGGTTTCAAAAGTACTTAATATTTTTTTTTTTTTTTTTTTTTTTAGAAAATACATCTCTAGTAAAACAAACATTTATTAATCTCACTTGCCCCTCCCTCGTGTGTGTTCTGCTGCTTCATTATGTTCACTTGATGCAGCTGTGTCTCGTTCCTCTGAAGTCTGTTCCATTAGCCTCAGTTTGAGCTGAGAACTTTGGGAAACAACCACCCAGTTTGTTTTTCCACATCTTTTAGGAGCCTCCACAGGGTTGCCAGGTCAAGAAAATAAAACTAGCCCAATGTGCTCATAAAAAAATGCCAAAGCATACGAAAACTAGCCCAATTTTTAAACATGTTAACTTCATGAATTCATATCCATTTAGCAATGTCATCGTCTGCAAAAAGGTATTTACATAATATTATGTCACTTCTCTGATTCTCTCTAGTTCCATTATTTCAACCAAAGATTAAAATGATTCATATATAATCATGAGGCAGGCGGCACGAGGTTTTTCTGGAAATCCCCACACAAGTGACATAATAATTTGTTGTCGTACGTGTTTTCACCCACAAATTGTTTTTCAAAAAAGTCCAATAGTGCGGGATTACTGCGGACCTGGTTACTATGAGCCTCCAGGACCTTTCAACTTAAAAAGGCAGCACTATAACGCTTCACAATATGACAAATCTGAAGTTTATTTCTAAAGTAAATTTCAAGCCCGATCTCACAAGAAAGCGTAAATTTACCACGACATTACACAACATGTAAATGAGGTACGATTAGCACGAGTTCACGGCTGTTTTACGTATTATAGTACACATCACAGTCCCCATTCATTTCAATGGTGGTTGTTAAGACGTTTCTTATTTATGAATAATAATGAAATCCTGATTCTAATCTTAACCTTCCCCAAGCCCCAGACCTAATCTTACCATATTTAGTAACTTAATGCCTAAACTTGTTTCACTTGCAACCAAAACTCGTCCTATTTTGACGCTGTGAAATCTCGTGTCATTTTTACGCATTTTCATATCGTGCTAAAGGCACGGCGTAACATAAGTACTAAAAACAGCTGTGAACTCGTGGTCAAAATATGCTGTTTTTGTGTCATGGTAAAAGTACGCCATCTAGTGAGACTGTGTTGAAATTTCTATTCAGGGGTGCACGGTAGCAGTGGTTAGAGCTCTCGATTCCCAAAAGGAGGTCATAGGTTCGATTCCTGGGTCAGACCATATCAACATCTCACGATCTCTCTGGGGTTTGCATGTTCTCCTCGTGTCACCGTGGGTTTTCTTCAAGTACTCCTGTGTAATCCCACCTCCAAAAACATGCATGTTTAGGTTAATTGGGCATCACTGTAAAATTCCCCTGTGAGTGAACGAGTGAATGGTTGTCCGTCTAATCCTGCGATGAGTCGACCACTGTCCAGGGTGTTCAACTGCCGAAGGCCTAAAGTCACTGGGATAAGCTTCAGTCACTCGCGACCCCTAATGGAATTAAGCGGTAGAAAATGAATGAATTAATGAATTCTATTTCAGTAGAATAAAAAAATAATAATAGTGCTACCAGAAAGTTATGCAGTGCCACTTTAAAGACCCAGAATAAATCTCTCTACTAGGATCAGAATGTTCTCTATTATCTTATCAAACGTTCACATTTGTGTCAGCTGTGGTCATGCCTCGTCAGTTCGAGTGTTGAAAGTGTTTCCTAAAACTGAGCTGTGAGGAGTTTGCAGAAGTGAGGGTGAACTGGCTCTGGAAACTCAAAATGGTATTACAATCATGGCAATCATATTTTGTAAAGAAACATGAAATTGCAAAAAATATCAAATGTATTTTGTATTAATGATTCATGAAAAAACATCCACAGATCATTGTTAGGCACTTGTATGTCAGAAAAGTTTGATGACCAATCCAACATAGCATTTTCTTTATTACAATGATACATTTAAATAACATTTAATTATTTATTTATTTTAGCCAAATTAAGGAAAATGAAATGTACACTTTTGGTCTGAAACATTTTTTCCTCAAGAAACAATTAGACATGTTTTTTTTTATCTTTTTGATTTAATTCTTTTCCACCTGAATCAGTCGGGCCAGTCAGGTGAAGGTTATCATGTTAGCAAAGCATGCAGTTTCATTGTATAAATATTTTAATCAACACAAGTATTTTTACCTGAATCAGTTTTCTCTTGTGCTTTTGACATTCTCCAAGTGAGTTTTTCTCTCAAAGGGCAACACGGGACCAAAGCAACCAAAATGAACTGTTGGTAATTTCATCACGGCAACGTTTCAAGGTTCAAACCTGACAGTAAACAACATTTAATATTTTATATTTTAAGTCAAGGTTGGAGTCAAGATTACAGATTAAAGCTCCTCCTACAGCTCTCTTGTGTAACTACACTATCAAATCAAAACTAAGAATGATTTTTTTAGTATATTTAGTGTTGAAATAGACGTGAGGTTTTCTACTGTTGACCACACAGGTTAGTTGCTTATTTTCAATTCAAGATATCCTTTTTTTTAACTTTTTAGACAAATGTATGAAACAGAAGCAAATAATCTCACGTAACTATTTCATCTCTACACGCAAAATTAAAGATGAGAACAAAATATATATTCATCTGAGATAAATAACTAATGACATCACCGCAGTGCGGGGAGACCTAATGACTGCTACTGTACTATAGTTGTGGACAGATTATTACAATTTATATACCTTTGCTGTTAAATATTTTTTGATTTGTACAGTTGTTTAAGGCCTGGTTTAAAGGGGCACTGTGTAAGATTGAGAGGAATTTTAATTATCACATATAGTCCACAAACATTTAAATCATATTTATTCTTTACAACATGAATACTTAAGAGAGCAGTCGGGGCGTTTACATGGAGGCCAGGAAAACTGGATAACTAGCCTAGTCCGATTTAAACTGGTTTTCCAAAGCTCATGTAAACCTGGGCAGACCTATTGAGGAGCCGTAAACCGGTTTTCGGAAAACCAGTTCCCGTGGTCCCGACAGATTGTAGTCTGATTTCAGACTCATGTTAACAGACAATTGGTCTGCAGCTGGACAAATGCAACTGAGCAGCTCACAAGCCCTGCCCACAGCACATTCCAACAATAAATTAAGAATTTTATAAGTATAATGTGCCTTGCACAAAGTGGCACACACTATCTCACATTTAACTCCATGTTTAACACTGTTCTAAATGTTTAATACAGTCCTACATGTTCCAGAAAAAAATTGTGTCATTTAACAAACAATATTACAAACAGTTAATAAAAATAAACAAATCAACAATGTTAAAGTAATTCAACAAATTACAGCCTCAATCCTGCGGTAGTGAGTCTGACACAGCAGGACCAGTCTCTCCAGGGTAATCGGTTTACTCTGGTGCATGTAAACAGGAGCAAAACTGGTCCGACCGGTTTGAGGGGAAAACCAAGTAGAGTCCGGTTTTCTAGCCTGGTCTGATTTCCCTGGACATGTAACCGCAGTGACTGTTAACCAATCCACATCAATTGTGATACATTATACGTATTTGAAATGTTTTCTTACGGGCCGGAATGTGAATATTGACGCTAGATGTGAGCATGGTAGATAGGCAAAATGCACTGGAAATGCTCCCCCTGGTGTTCAAAAGTGGACATTACTTAGATCACTTTATTTATTTATTTTTTCTTACACAGTGCCCCTTTAACCGCACAGTGAAACACAGTTTTTTACTTTTTGTGGAGAAACAGCGAGTACACGCGCTGCATGAACACATCCTGTTCATTGTGTCTGTGTCTGCGCAGATTTGAGTGAGGTGAGAATCAGCGCTGTAGACCTGTGTTATATCGGCAAGTCCTGGAAATGTAGCGGTTTTAACCACAAATCAACTAAATATGACAAATAATAAAAAAGTTACTCAAGAAATGAAGCAGATTATCTTGTCATTTGTAGACCAGCTATGGGGTGAAAGGTCATTAAGCTTTAGGGTCAACTCTGGAGTTGATAGGTATTTAGTTCAACTCGATCTCACTAAATTGCGTACACCAGACAGCAAGAACATTTGTCATTAGCAAATGGGACAAATGTCATATTATTTGTAACATGACTTATTGTTTATGCACATTAAAAACAACTTTGGCCCCCGAATGGAACCTTGCGGAACACACTAGTTTATCTTTTAATCTAATTTAATCCATGATGACACTACGCCTCTGACTCCATATATTTCCATTTTTTTTTATTAGTAAGCGATGGCTAGGGTGTCGAATACTTCCACGTGTCAAATAATATATTATAGACACACATTCTATATTCTGATATTCTGTGTTGTTTGTTTACAACATCAAGTATCCATTTAGAGACACATTTTGAACACATAAACAGATGATATTTCCTTGCTCAGACTCAGGATACATATCTCTGCCTGTCGTCCGTCCTTCGCGCTCCGATGTGAGAGTGCTGCCCAAGGACGTGTGACTGTGCACTTACAATGGCCCTGAATCATGGAAGCACACGCCTAATGGCTTATTACAGCGCTATATGCTAAATTAAACATTACAGCGTCCATAAATGTTGCATGGCATTAACCTGACAGAGCTTCATAAATATTGTGCATGTTCTTTTCAGCCTCCACCTGCCTCATCTCCACACACAACACTGGAATTATGACGACTGCCTGGTGTAAAACTGGATATACAGCAACCAAGAGAGCAATGATTCTTCTGACAAATCACAATGTCGTTATGTAAAAGGCAGATGTGATGCATTCTTTGTATTGTCATTGTCTTTTAAACGTGCTCTTGAGAACCTTTACTTTGGCATCTAATGTTCAGAAGTAAAATATATAAAGACAATGATCAGAGGGGTTGTCATGGCCGAGTTTTTTAAGTGCATTTCCCAGACTGTTTGACGTTAGTGCTGTTGTTGTCTATCATACATGGGATAATTTGTCAAACTTAATCTTTGTTCATAGTTTAGCCAGAGAAAACTTAGCAATTGACAAATGCTACAAAATTTTAACCTGGGTCCCGCCAGATGGATCTATGTTGAACTCCGATTTGAGTTCTTCCACAATATCTATCTGGAACTTGACTCGCTGAAAGCGTTTGGAAAAGGTGGGATGTTTAGTGAATACGTCAATCTGATTGGGTGTGGGGCCGACTTTTTTGTGCTTAGCCAATCACAAGATAATGATGTATCCAATGTCTGCGTGGGATAGAACAAGTACATGTCATACACACTGTTCTTCATTCAAAATAAATGAATCTGTATTTCTGCTAAAACCCCATCAAAAGCAGCAGAAACACGCACATCCATTGAGCAGCCATCTTTGTTTAGCTTGAATCAGACTCAGCGCTAACAGCCCGTCTTAGCTCGCACTGCTACAATGTGATTGGGCCTCAAAACCACGCTGCAGTGACATGAGTGAGCTGAAACACCGCGGTTCGGACTCCTAAACCAATCGGGCTGTTTAAGGCCAGATGATTTATCTTGAGTTTGTGAATTCACAAATATCGCGAGATAAACCATCTGGCTGGCCAGGTTAACAAAATGTAATGCAGGTTGGTATTACGTCTCTTACTTTCCCTATAGAGAACATTCAATCATTCGTTCATCTGCAGCCTATTCTTTGCTATTCACGATGAACCATTGATGTTCCCTAATATTAAGGAACTGGATCCCTTCCACCTCCCTTGCCAGATTTAGCCTGTCCCTGTTTTCCTTTGCTAATGAACTCTGGCTCTCCAGACTCACTCCAGGTGTGAATGCAGAACAGTACAGAGTTCAGTGTTGGTGCAGTCATTATACAAGCATTCTTGAGGGAATTTACGTCAATCTTCGTGGCTTTGGATGAATAGGGACCACAGATAATTATCATGATGCTGCTTTTGAGTTGCTTTTGTCTTTGAATACAGGACAAATGAAATATTCTGTTTACATATGTGACCAAGAAAGGCCCACAGACATGTTTCAGAAACTGAACTTTTTACTTAAATTGAGTTTGAAAATAGTTGTATTGTTAGTTATACTTGGTCTGCCTTACTTTGTTATAATTAGTCTTGCTTCAGCTGTCTTCTAATAGCAACAGCTTGAGAGCAACTTGTTTCGAAGATTTATGTGGAAACAATTGCACATTTCTCTTTTTAAAAAGGCTGCAAAAAGGAAAGTTCATAACTCTTATAGATTGAATTTCATTTTCAAGTGTGCACTTATCCAGCTTCTACAAGGCCAAGCTTCTTTCAAAAGATATTAATGTCAGACTTACTTACATGATTTGTAGGTGGACATTTATATTTCCTTGTCATCTTATTTAAATTCTTCAAAAATGCAACGCAAAAATTAAACTGAGCTGCATTGCTGGCATCAGTTTGTAACAGTTCATACATATTTGTCTTTGTCGTCCGGTTTTGGCATCGCTGCCTTGAGTGCTTCCATCATCGCACACACCACAGTTTCCTTTCAAGCCTTTGCTTGGCCTTTTGACCTTTCAAGGCACTCAAAGCACTTTACATCAAGAAACCACCCACCCATTCACACCAGGGCAATGTAGGTTAAAGGGCATATGACAAGCTGAACTGCATTTTTCAGTAAAAACGTGAACATGAGAAAGCATATGTAAGAATTTACTAAACATGTTACTTGTTTGTCTATTTTATGTGGTTTATGATTTATTTTTGATGATAGAACCTTGCAACACTTTTTATTCATTAATTTTCTACTGCTTAATCTCAATAGGGGTCATGGGTGACTGGAGCTTATCCCAGTGACTTTGGGCCTTAGGCAGGGAACACGCTGGATAATGGCCAACTCGTCGCAAGGTTAGACAGACAACCATTCACTCTCTCATTCACTCACAAGGGAAAATTTACAATTTACAGTACATTAACCTAAACATACATATTTTGGAGGTGGGAGGAAACCAGAGTACCAACGGAAAACCCACAGTGACACGGGCAGAACATGCAAACTCCACCCAGAGAGATCATGAATGTTGATGTGGTCCAACCCATGAGTCGAACCCACGACCTCCTTGTTGGGAAGCCAAAGCTCTAAAACTCTGCTATCGTGCACTCATGCAAAACTTGTATTTTTTTTTTTTTTTCTCCAAATAAGTAAATTGGCATCGAAGTCTTTGAGCTCCAAGAATCCTGATGTGTGTCACTGCACAACTGTTCGAATAGAGCAGTTAGGAGGTAGGATTTAGGAGACTGCATGCTTTCTGTCTTATTTCCTTCAGAATAAGAACCTCAGATGCAAAGTATGTACAGTGGAGCTAGGAGACATCCCACAATTCACGTTTACATGATAAAAACAATGAGGACAAGTGTCTTTCATCTTTAACCAACAAAAACATGTTACACACAAAAAGGAAGCACAGTACTTTTGTACTTTCTGATGCAGATTCTATATACAGCCTATACAGCCTCTGTCATGGGCCAGATTATACTGAACCCTCCAAACATGAAGACATACAGTAGTTCACTTACTCTGGCCACTCTTGGATCGCTCACGAAATCTGTTTTTGTTTTTGTTTTTCTCTATGTGCCAATCTCCTCAGAGTCCTAGTTCAGTAGAATCATCTTTTCGTAAAGATAAAATATCTGCTCTAAACTTACTTTTTTTAGTCCAAGATATTTTGCCTGTAATCATTTGAAAGAAAGCTGGCCCCCAGAAACAGCTGATCATGTAAACAGAGCTAACTGCGCTCCAAGAGCACATTTATACCATGGTCATGTGACTTCTTTTGGGTCCTAGTTCTCATCGCATTGTAACATCTGCTAAATCTGTGAAACTGTATCATGTATTTGAATGTGGACAAAGTATGTTTGTGCATCACATCGCCTCATAAAAAGTCAATGAGGGAAATGAACGCCATGTCAGGGAAAGAGTTAAACATTGCAGTGTGTAGTTGGTTGGTCATTACCATTCTCTCAGTCTGTATCTGGAAGTCTCACAGGATCTTGGCTCACTCTCTCGACCATCTTTGGAAGGGTTTTCCACTTTGACCTTGGGGTTTCCAGTTCATATTCCTTACAGATGTTCCTCTACACCGGGGGCCTCATTTATTTATCTAGGTGCTTGCTACACTCCCAAGTACAAACTATTTTGCTTTTTGTGAGCGTCATTTTCCCAAATTTACTTTAAGAAAATATGCGTGTAACTTCTTCCACAAGCAAGTACAGTTTATTTTGTTGTATTTGTCCTTATATCGACATTGAGAATCAAGCATGTTCCTTAGACTTGAAATTCAGTTTAATTTTAATCTCATGCCAACACTGCTATCTTTCTTTTCTCGTAATGTGCCCCATAATAGCGAGCGTCTCCTCCTGTGTTTCCTAATGCTTCAGATTACATTAACGACCATTAAACACCCTCCAATTCCCCAAATTATCTTTCAAGTATTTTTAATTAGCAAGCTCTCCGCCACATCTTGCACCTTCAGCAGATGGATGCTCGTGTCAGCCAATTTATGCTTCTGCCAATTAGACATTCCTATTTCGGTCCCAAGTTTCCTTCACTCAGGAATGTGTGTTATTTCCCTGGTTTTCCATCGAGACTTTGACTTACAGGTGGTGAAGGGCTTAGCAGAGAACTGAGCCAATTTCAGGAGCTAAAGTGGCTCTCCTTGAAAGGTTAACACATCAAACGCGAGTCCCCGATGAGGTTTGTAATGGCTGTGTGCACACTCGGCTCCTAAATGACACCATTCACAGGATACATGCGCTAATATGACACGACTGCAGACTGTGGCCCACGAGCACAAGCAGTATTCTTTAGCAGCAGGCACAGCGTCATATTAAGTGTGTGGCTGCTGCTTCTGGGACTGCGCTGGCTTTGCAGTAAAAGCACTGTAATGTTGTTGAGCAAACATGACACTGTTCCTAAACAGCTCAAGTGCACTCTGCAATGACACGAGTATGTATTAAAGCAGTGATATTTCACTGTAAGCTGAAACTCTGCTCACACAAAGCTGAAGCATGGAGTATCCCAAACAAAACAGGGTTATTTAACTAATTCTTCCTGAGGGCCAGATTTTTAAAGAGCCATAGCATCTGGGCCGGAGAAGTTCTATAGCATGTAACCATTGTTGCCAAAATAAAGGTTATGCAATATCTATTTGTTTCAGTAATTTTTGTAACTGTTATGGCCTTTGTTGATTTTAATTGCTCTACAAAATGTCCAAACCGCACTGAACCAGAATTAAAAGACTCTATTGTGATTTTCTGTATATTTAGAAAGAAACTATGGCATATACATATTAATAATTCACATTTTGTTTGTTGTAAAACACAAAATTAGATAAAACGGCTTAGAAATAGAAGCAGGTCCATGGACTTCCTGTTCAAAATGTCAGAACTGATAAGCACCGCCTCTTCATTGTCAAATTTAACTTTATAAGCCACGATTAAAAAAAAAAAACATACATATTTTTTGTTGTTGGAAAGTGTCTGCATGGCAATTTGTAACCCTACATGTTTTACTTGCAATCCTAATTTGTGAGTTATCACAAGTAAATACAGACAAGTGGACAGGATAGGTGGTAGGTGAAAACAGGAGTTTTCTGAGCACTGGAGCATCAGCTTCAGGACAATACTCAATTACTCTAACATGCAGAATCAATACAAATACGTTGGGTAAACTAATGATGAAAGAACACTAGCAACAAGGTTAAAATTCAGAAAAGTAGATTTTATAAAATTGGTCCCCTTTAAACAAGGACTAGACCAGTACTTGACAAGTCTGAACCTGGAATAACCGCTTTAGTCTGATCCAGGTCAGTTGTTAAGAAGAGATACATCAAAACTAAAAAGGACCAACTCAGGTCTAAGATTACCTAGAATTAACTCTGCAAGTAATATACGGTATGTGTGGTTGAAAATGTCAGATAATATCTTTGGATGGCCAATTTGCCCCGGGCCTTAACTTGAATAGGCGAATCTAAACCATGTTCACATGAAGCAGGTGTTTCAGGAGCTTTTAAGTTTTTAGGCATGTTCCACAGTGCAAGATGACATTATAGTGTCAGTGCTGCATCTAATCTGCATAATGTATGGATCTAACGCCAGATGTACATTGAATCCGGGCTGGATGCGGTTCGGGACCCATGTGGGTCTCACAGGACTTAGAAAGTGCTTAAAACCAATCTGCTCTGTTACACGAACCTTGAAGCAGTGCGGGTCTGCAGAAAAAGACCGTAGTGGTTTGATGCAGTTTTCAAGTCATTATACGAATATTCTCTTGGAAATCCACTTGAATCCCGTGGTTTTGGACAAATGCAGACCGCAGTGCACTGGTGTAACGGGCAGTTTGGAAGAGACTTGCTTGGAGGTGTGCACAAGAGGTAATCCTGCACTATTCTTCTGCTTGTTCACATTTGAGGTGTGGGTGACTGGAGCCTATCTCAGTAACTTTAGCTGTTAGGTGGGGGAAGATGATAGACAGTGGTCAACTCATTGCAGGGTGCCAGCCTGTTCTCACAGATATGGATGTCTAGACCACACAATTTGAAACAATAGGTCACATGAACGTAAATTATTTTTTGCATGTGTAGGTTCATTTCCATGTTGGATGTAAAGACGTGCTATTAATTATGAAAACTAACACAATCCTTATCCTAACCTTAACCAGTTTTGAGGCGCAGACCTAAACTTTGCCGTTAACCCCAAATACATCCTCCTGTTTGTCCTCAACCAAACTGTGTGTCTATACCACGCCAAAAACATGGGCGTGTAAGAGACACGCAAAAAGAGGCAGAAGCATTGCAATGGCATGCAAATTGTCTTGGCCTGGTATTTACATGCAAGCCATGAGAACAAGTTGAGGGCGCATGAGCCACATGAAACAGAAAAAACACCAGTATCTGTCAAAATATTCCAGTCACATCTGTTGCATCAATCCACTTTATTTGTCTCTTGTAGCTCTTTACACTTATAATATTCCATCAGAATATTTGAGTGAAGTATTTACTGTATAGAGGGAATCACTTTCCGCTCTACTGCACATGCTCCATGCAGAAAGAGCAGCTGTCCATCTGGTTAGCTGGGGAAACTTCTTGATTAAAACAAAACAGTACAAGAGCAGCTGTTTGGATCAGGTCTGAACAGGTATGACATACGTCTGTCACCTGAAGCTTGAGACAGTGTTTTTCTCGACGTTTTTTTTCACCCACCTGAATGTGACTTTTAAAGGTCGTAGGGTCAAATTTCATTCACAAATGTTGAATTGGCAACATAACTTTTGTTTTCTTTTGTGTGATAAACTCTTGTAGTTAGCTGACAACAGCCATAGTTCCAGCTTGGTCAATGAGTGGCAACTGTTTCTGCATCTATTCTTGTCTGCAAACAAATAATCCCTCTACACAGTAGATAGACGAACACAAGGACACTGTACTGATTTCCTACAGCCAAGGAAGCCTGTCCCAGCTAGAAGGTATAGTGACTGATTTAGCACCTAATTCTGAAGGTGTCATAAAAGGTGTAATCAAGAGACATGTTGAGTTTGACAGCTGTAGTTACAGAGAACTCGATGTAGACATTTAAGTAGAAAGTGAATGAGAGACAGAGCCAAATTGAAAATTACTAGTAGGTAGGAACTACGCTAATAAGAGGCATACACAATGGCACTGACATTGATGAAATGATCCTGACCTGTAAACGATGTGTTTAACTAATTCAGTCAAAAACATGAAAAGTCTTAACAATCCCATTCAGCTCCAAATATAAGACAGAAGAACAAACGAGAACATGCTGTCTACCAAGCCAACAGCCTTCAAGACGCAGCAGTGATTTTCATGATTTATAAGACTCCGATTTTGAACATCTCCGATAACGACAGAAAGCATCACTTTACATCTGGGGCAATCACTAACAAGGCCGCCTCAGTCTCTGCCAGATTCTGCCCCACTCAGGACGGAGAAAGTGTGGCAGTTTGGGTTTTGGCAGGGCCGTGACAGCTGCTCTCCCTGTCGCCTCCAGCCCTGTCACACGCTCGGGCCTGCGCCGCAGCCAGGAGACAGTCGGCCCACCACTGCTCATTACAGGGAGACAGTCAGCTTTTGGGCCGCCATGACACCTCTGCACGCCGAGCTGTCTCTGCGCCACACCCCCGAGTCGTGCTCACTGCTCAGCGCCAGTGTACACCAGCTTAAACAGAGAAGAGCGTGAACGTGTTACATTCAAATACATATCGTCAGAGCCAAAACATACAGTCATTAATCCATCTTCAAATTATACAAAACAGAGCTGCTTGTACATTGTTAAAATGCCACTATTACAGAAGATTGTAATGGTTGCTAGTAAACAAAGATTGATTATTCAACAACAGTATTTATTAGGAATGTACTTTATACACAAATACCTCTGTCTTTTTTCAGAAATTGTCCTTAAGCAAAAACACATTTCATTCAACTAGACTGTCGTAAATGGTGAACAAATGCATATGAAGAGAACATGCAACTGTGGAACTCTTTAACTAAAGATGTCAACAAAATAGGTAATTGACAAGTTTTTAAAGATTATTGAACATATCTTATGCAATGTAACAGTTACTGTCAGTGTTAGGGTTTCTAATATAAGCTACAGCAACATGAATGAATTAATGTAAACAATGTGTAAAGCTTATTTGATCTGTTTTATCTATCTATCTGTCTATCCACTTATCCACTCATCCCGGTTTGCTGCACGTTAGCCTTTGGAAACACTGATTTGGAGTCTTTGAAATACTGATCTGATTGGTCAAACTGCAAAACTGAATTTTGTGATGTGGCCAATGTAATTTCCTGAACACTCAAAAGAGTATTGGAGTGGGAATGGTCTAAGATAAACAGCAGTAATCATAATATAATAATGCATCGGATTGATAATGCATTTTGCATTATTCATTCACTCCACACTTAGTATAGAGGAATTATTTGTTTATCAACACGGAGGATGCGCGCACACCCGATATACAGAAAGAGCCACCGCTGTGTGACACAAGTCAAGCCAGCACTCAACGACACTTTTGTTTAGGCAGCACTGCAAAAACAAAAGTTATGCTGCTAAACCAACATTTATGAATGCAATTCGACCTTACGACCTATAAACGTTACATTCAGGTGGTGAAAAAACTGCAAGAAAAACACTGTCTCAAGCTTCAGGAGACAGACGTCAGTCAGACATATGCAGTGGCGACTGGTGACAACTTTGACCAGAGGGGCTACATAACTGCAGCACTAACTCACCAGACAAACACTTACAGGAAATTAGTTATTATCTTATTTATTCTACAAATGGAGAAATACAGCCAGTAATCAGCGTTAGAGAAAGACTTTTTTAATCCAAGCGGCTCAAAAGCATCAACACAAAGACACGTGTGTGTCAGATGTGTCCACCACCAACACCACCACCACAACAACACAGGGCAAGTAACGTTATCTTTGTGCAGACACGAGCCAAACGACATATTTACCAAACTCATGCTGTTATTTGGACATTACAAATACACTGCTGCTTGTGATTGGTCAAACTAACTGCCAATCTCTTTTAAGAGCCAATGATGTGTTTTGGGCTAAACAGAATTAGCCCTGCTGCTGAACTTTACCGTGTGCAACAGAACAGGGGCGGGACAAGCACCTGTCAATCATCCTCCGTAGACTCCTGCAGTTTGTGCTGAGCTGCTGCGGGCTGGAGAAAATTAGCCCTGATTTTTTCCAGCAAAACTGACATAATTCAATTCTGAAACTATAATAACTCATAGTAATACGTTTAAAGGTGATATTTTTATAAAAAATTATTTTAGTTATAACCACATTTTCTTTCCTAAAATGACAGGAGGGGCTTAGCCCACCTAGCCCATTGATACCAGCCGTCCCTGAACATATGTCTCCTGTCTGTTTCGATCAGTTCATACCTGGTTGAAACAGCTGCTCCTGTCCTGTTTTGTTGTTTTAATCAAAGAAGTTTCCTCAGTCAACCTATGGCACAACGTTTCTTTCTGCATGGAGCATGCGTAGTAAAACAAAAAGTGGCGTTGGCCAGTAATCCCTATTGGTAAGCTTTTACCATACCACAGCTGCCCTGGGACAGACTGACGAAAGCAAAGCTGCCATTTTTTTCCATCAATCATTCACAGTCACACCAGATCCATCCTAGGCAACGTAGGTGAAGTGTTTTGCCTAAGGACACAGCGACTAACTTCTTCTAGCCGTCCCATTGTGGCACTTAAGGTTCCAGCAGTCTCCTATCCAAGTACTGTCCAGGCCCAGACTGCTTAGCTTCTGAGACCTGTCAGGTTCAGGCTTTGACAAGCTGATATGGCCATGTGATAGGAATTTATTTTGTTTTCCAAAACAAGTACCCAAACATCTAATGTTTTTGAACACTTTCTAGACTTATTTGTTCCTTTACTAACACGTGATGTCCTCTCAGAAGCTGTATCCCTATTGTGCAGCACTCAGGCCCATGTCCAAACCAAGTCTTCATCCATCTTAGTTTAGCTGGATTGCTCGATTGTTCATGGTTTTGAGTACAATCTTAAATGGAGCCCAGTTTGGTGCTTAGACTGAGTCCTCAGGTAAATTAGGCGACACTACTGCCATGGTTCTAACCAGCTCCAGTCATCATTGCACCTTGTCCTGTCTCATAAACCTCATGGTGGAGTGGTGCAGGTAATTGCTCTGTGCCTGTCTGAAAAAGGCAGAAGGGGGCAGTGACAACGAAACACATCGCACCAGGCCGGTGGATCAGGGAGAGCAGGAGGTAACAAGATGTGAAGGGTTAGGTGAATCTGAGCTGTCAAAACCAGGCACGTGTGGCCACGCTGTTAGCCAGGAATGAAACTGTGACAGATTTGGAAAAAAAACATTTGAATGTTGCACAGAAAAAGCCTGTTCAAATCTGTTGAGACATATACTGTACATGCTAACTTCCAAAAACAGTCAGACTTTTCACATACATTGTAAACATATACTTTTCATGAAAGTGTTCTTAGAAATTGGGCATAACTTCCATTTTCAGACGATGCTGGGAAAACTTCACGTCATGTTCATTACCCCGGGCTCACACTGCCTCCAGATGCAGATGCAGATGCAGATCCGGATCCGTCTGGGTCTGGTCGTCACTCACACTGCCTCCAGAATATGCATGCGTATGTACGGACTCTGCTGGCCTCGCGAGACCACGAGTTCACGGGGATTCACGCTCAACTTGGGAGTTTCGGGGAGTTTACGCGATCTCTGGCACATGGATATGTAAACAAGGACACTGTGCCGTGTTTTGGGCTTATTTCACGTCACTACATTTTCTGTTGGATTTTTCTCTGCACAGTGGGTAAGTACGGGACATTTATTTATATCCTGTGTGTTCAATAGTCGCGTATATGTCGAGCATTTTGACGTATTTGTTGTAGTAGTAGAAACGTAATGATATTATTTTGAAAACCACTGGATTCACTTCACCCGCGCTCGCTTGGTTTCCTGTTTGTCGTGTCTTGTTTTCAAAACTTCATCAAAAAGGGCTGCGGATGGCTCCGGCAGTCCGGAAAAAGTTCCTTCCATCGGAAACGATCCAGACGTACGGAGCACATCTGCGCGGATCTCCGGACCGTACGCATCGCGGTGTGAGCCACTCTCATTACTTTTCAAGAATTGGAAAGCCTCCGGAGTCCGGTCCGCAGTCCGGTACGTAGTTAGTGTGAGCCCGGGGTAAGACGCCAAATTCACCAAACTCTACACTACAAACACTACGCCCCTCATTGACATGGTATTTTACATAAAACTGAAAAACAGATTAGGGAAGAAACTTCCTACATTTGAACCTTTCAGTACTTTTGAAAATGTATTTATTTATTAAAAGCTTATTTTCTGCACACTTTTGAATGGTGATTTGTTCTCACAATGTTTTTACTTTGACATTGTGACTGCTTCACAAAGCCTCCTACTTGTCTCTTTTGGGTCTGTGATAAGTATCACAATCCATATATTAGTTGATACTGAACAGGTTCTCTAAATAATGACCATGTTACTCGCATCCTGTCTAATCTACATTGACTCCCTGTGCGCTGTAGAATGTTTTTTTTTTTTTTTTTGTTTTAAATGCCTAAATGACCTTGACCCTTGTTACCTGCCTGACCTGTGGGTGCCACACTGGTCTATGCACTCTCTGAGCTCAGTTGACCAGGGTCTACTTCTTGTTCCTCAGTCCAGGAGAAAACTTAGAGGAGATGGAGCTTTCTCTGTTTTTTTTTCTATCACTTAAACTTACTACTTTGGGACGTTATTGCTTTGCCTGCAAAGCTCCACAGTAATGTTATAGTCAAAACCACAATAATGAGACCAAGATCTTTCTGAGACCATAGAGTTATGAGACCAACACAAATCCAAGAAACCTGAGGATCAAGACCTAGACGAGACGAGCGTCGTCCTGTCACAGTGCTACATACTGTATGTTTTATATTTGGTTTATATAATCCTGAAATTAAGCCAAGCAAACTGTACTGCACAAAAACTGTTTACGCAACTAACTCGATTAAGATTTTTAGCAAATACACAAGAATGTTTAATTATTAAAATATTTGTCAAGTGCACATTTAAATAGATCTTGTGGTGACTTTTGGTGTCAAATGCTTTTCATAATGATTTATCAAAGTGTTTGGCAACAAATTCAGAGAAAGTTGAGAAAGTTTTTATTTTGGAGCAAGAATGACCAGATTTGACAAACCTCCTGTTTACAATTAACCAAAAACCAACAGGGATCTGTTCCTGGTAATTTCATGGACAGAGTAATCTCATCTGCTGGTTGGTAAACGTTTGGGGCTTAAACTAATGAGAAACCAGGGACAGTTTTGGAAGGGTGTCCCACTTGGCAAATCTCTGTTCTGGAGAAAACGGGCCGATCCTTCTTAAGTATTTTGGCTTTTGTGACGATGGAAAGAGGATCTGCAAATTACATTTAAGAAGAATGGCCATCTGTTAAGGCAGGTAGCAGGTGGTTCGCAACAACACAAGATTTCCACTTGGATAAAAAAGCTCTGACGAAACAACAATGTAAATATACAACATGTGTTTTTCTTTCATTAGATTTCAAATTTTTAATTAAATTAAATCACACTTTTCATGAGCAAAATAAATGGTTTTGGGGTTATGATTTTATGAACAAAAGATGTGGCCTCCCAATAAGGAGACTGTGGATTTGCATCTCAGCTCAGACCAAATCAACATCTCACGAACTTTCTGGGTGGAGTTTGTATGTTCTCTCTGTGTTTCTGTGGATTGTTTCTGGATACTTTATTAATTCAAATATTGATACTGAAGATTCATGCAATCAGAAAGCTTCCGGTGACGTAGGGGGGTGGTTTGGCAAACGGCGGGGGCGTAGTGAATGAATGAGAGAGTGAATGGTTGTCTGTGTCTGTCTATTAGTGTTTTGGCACAAGAAAGTTTCAAGAACTAGTCCCAACAATCCTCCGGTCCCTGTATAGTCAGTGGAGCTACCCTGTCCCCATGTTTATGTTCATACTGCAACAGTTTCTAAAAGTGGGTCTAACTTCCTCATTAGCATTTGCATAATCTAAAACATTTAAATAACTCACCAAGTGATGTTAGGGAAACATTCCTCATAAAACTATAATCTCTAAACCTAAAACATTACTTAAAACAAAATTACTGGTATCGCTGTGATTCCTAGCTTATTTGTATTATATAACTATATTTTGGGAATTACTGCTTTAAAATCAGGGGTTCTTAACCTTTTTGACCTCAAGGCTTGAATATGCATATGCAAAGTAACCAGGGCCAATATTTTATTAAATATTTTTCTAATTGTGCGGCCCTCAAGGAGGTGATTGTGATCCAACTTTGGGCCCAGGCCCTATGGTTAAGAATAACTGTTTTAAATCGTTTTTGTTGGGTTAAGGAAAGTTTATCTAAATTTGAGAATGTATAAAACATAGTAAGCATTGGGCTTTTTCGCACATGAAAGTGCCAAGAACCAGGCATCAGGAACACTTCTACACTAAATGAGGACTGAAACTGACATTATGTGTGTGATGAGTTGGTTACAGTTCAGTGTGTTCCCACACCTAAGGCACAAAGTCAATGGAATAGGGTTCAGTCAAAACTAAATAAATAAAACAAAAACATAAATGATCACTGTTTGATTTTGGTAACTGTAAATAAATTATATTCTGTCTTGCAAAAATTGAAACACAAACATTTTTATTGACCTTTATTTACAAGGAAAGTCCCATTGAGATTCAGAATCTCCTTTACAGGGGCATCCTGGGGAAGGGAGACATTAATGCACATGTTTTTAGAGGTGGGGGAAACCGGAGCACCCAGAAGAAACCTACTCAGACACAAGGAGAACATGGTCGACGCTCTGAGGCCTGAGCGCTAACAACTGTGTCACTGTGCCGCTACATTTTGATCTTCATCTGGCTACTACTGAGAGGATTCTAACGTGGAGGACTGAAGCAAAAGCACTCTCTCCAGAAGCACCGCCTGAACATTTTCTAAGCCTGTCTCTGTGTCTGAACAAATGAAGATGGCATTAAACTCTCGTCAGCCGTATCTCCGGATCTACCCTTGGTTATCGGAACACCATCTGATGTTGTTGGGGTTGTTTCTGATCTTGTCTGGCTGCGTGGCATTGTTTTTGTCGTTAACAGATGTTCTTGATGAAGTTATCGGCCAAACTGTAAGACAAGGCTAATCACAATCATCTTAATCCAATTTTGTTTCATAAGGAACGCTGCGTGGAGGCTGTAAACGCGCCTAATGTCCTAACGCGGAGATAAAAACGTAATCAAGGAGGAAACCCAGTCCCATGTGTCAAAGGGAATGACGAATTACAGTAATATTAGAAACATTGATTTCATTAATGCTGCATGTATAATTCACCTGTCATTGACCCTCATTTATCAAAACTGCAGTGAGAAGAGTCTAAATGTGGCTGTATATTTGTACATACTTAAGCAGTTAACCCATTAAGATGAGTGGGCATTAAGGCTTTTTCTTAAATAATTTATCTGATAAAGGTAAACTATCAAACTCTTGGACAGAAAATAGTTTCAACCCTCTCATTTTTCAAATCAGCCATTCGAGGATGAATCAGACTCATTTTGTTCTCCAATTTCACATAAACAGTATTAATCATTTAAAAAATCCAGAAAAAAATAGAACTTTTATATGAGCACTGCCTAAACTTTTTAATATTATAGCAAGTCGCTGAAATTCATCATTCAGTGAAAAAATAATCAACTTTTGAAGTGCAAAGAAGTCAGTTAGCTTATTTATTTTCAAAAATGCTAACTTCCTGTTGGCATGTTCATTTCCTGTTTGGTTAATTTCTATGGAGCTTCACTACATCACTCTAAAATGAAAAAAATATGGCAGAGGACACAGTTGTTGGAGGTTTTCTCTTAAAACATATTACATACTTTACAAATGAGGAGAATATTTCACCAAAGGACCAAAGTGTGTTTATATAAAGATGTGTCTTTCTGTCAATGCTAATGCTAAAGTTTGACAATTTGAAAATAAACAGCTCACCTGCACAGAGTAAATTTTCAAAACCCAACACTTACCAAATCTAGTTTTCAAAGTCCTAGACTGAAAACACTAACTTCACTGGTTCCTTATATTTACTAAAGAAACTTTAGTTGTCTTTAAATTATGATATTCACAGAGAGGCCACACTGTCATGTTTTACTGCAATAGCATAAGTTTAATACCAAATCTGATGTCACAATCTGAGTAAATTATCAATTAAGAAGTTTATGGTACTTTACTAAAAAATCCAAAGTGACTCTACAGCCTCTGTAGCAGCACATGCAGAGTTGCACTGGAGCAGTCATGATGCAGACGCTGACCTGACCCTATTGACCACGTGTACTGTGGTTTGTCTTTGCAAATGTGCCTATGCTCTGTATTTCTATTCTCTGAAAGTACCTGACATGAGTGCGACATGCAGGACCTGAAGCCTAAATTTTTGTGTGTAATTCGGTTTACCTCCTTCTGTAAAATCTGTAAAATATGCTATAAAATGTACTTACCTAACTGTTTCCAATGTAAATTGTAATATCGTAACACTGATGTCCACTCACTCTAAAGTGAAGCTGCAATACACTGACAATACATACATAACATAAGCTTGTGTGACAAAGGCTCATTCCTGACACACACAAGGGGGACTGCAGCGGACATGCACACCTGAAAGTGTGTCTCCAGAGTTCACCTGGACCTGACTGTGACCTTTCTCCAGATCTGGACCTGACGGTAACGTGTCTCCAGACCTGGACCTGACTATAACATGTCTCCAGAGTTCACCTGGACCTGACTGTGATGTGTCTCCAGACTTGGACCTGACTGTGACTTGTCTTCAGACCTGGACCTGACTGTGACGTGTCTTCAGACCTGGACCTGATAGTGATGTGTCTCCACCTGGACCTGACTATAACATGTCTCCAGAGTTCACCTGGGCTTGTGATGTCTGGGCAACAATGAGAAGGGCTGTTCACCTTGGCAGTCCTCCAGCAAAAGTTCTAATCAAACCAAGCACAACGTCATGGAGATGGAAAATTGCGGTGTGACCACTGTCAGAAGTTTAGTATGTAGCCAGTCAAACTAATAAAGATATGGTGAAAAAAAAAAAAAACTTTAGAGGAGATTTCTTCTTTTTTATAAAAGAAAAAATAAAAAGTACATATCTTATAGTTTGACCTGCCCCACCCACCATCTCAGATTATGACAACCCTTTCAAATATTGTGAGCTGAACTTGTTTACTGTATGTGTGCACCAGTAAAAACATGTATTGTGTAAAAGTAAAAGCTGGAGTACAAGTGGTTTATCCTTGGATGGTCCATTGAAATCTCCTGAGAGTCTGCATTCTTACAGCAGACTTTCTGAAAAGCACACACTTTAAAACTTCAAAGAGAATTTTTCAAAGCTGAAGTTTGGGCCTCATTCATGATTTTATTTTATTTTTTTAAAGAATGTTCAGAATGTTCACGAAGATGTTGACAAGCACACTGCTTTATTCACATTATGTTTTTTTTTTTTTTTTTAAGAAAAAAATCCTTACTACTAAATTTACTAAATTTAAACAATCACCACAAACAGAAATCACTTGTTTACATGTTTCTTTACATCAAAAATGTGTGTGTACTGTATCTTCAAAGGCAGTGTTTCCCAACCAGGGGTATGTGGACAATCAGGTGTACGCAAGTCCTCACCAGGGAGTACTTGGAAATATTTCAGACTTTAATAGAAATGAAATGTATTTGGAAAGATATTTTTCTTTTTCTTTTTGTTTTTTTTTACAAAAACAAGAAAATACAAAGCAACAATGGGCAGTATTCTTCCAGATCCATTAGTTTACCTAAAAGCACAAGTTAGGGGGTACTTGGCATGTGGGACACAATGGGGGTACATGAACAGTAGTTTCCAACCTTTTTTGTTCCAAGGCAGTGGTTCCTACAGTGTCAACAACTTTATTAATTATTAATTTTAGTCTTTAATATGAATTAATTAACATTTTAGAATTATCATTATTATTATTACTTATTTTCTTCTTTGTCTTGTTTTAGTTTTCTTACTATATTTTATCTTAACTTTCCCTATGTTCTCTTTCATTGACTATTAATTGACTATACTTTAAATGTGTTTTTTTTTTTTTTTTTTCACCTTGTATTTTCTCCTACTCAAATGTTTCTTGTCCACTCTCCTTGGGGAGTGTATCTGTTTTAGATGCTGCCCTGGAGGCCCCCTGGTTTCCAGACCTGGTCCCTTTCTAGCTTGGATTCCTCTATCTTCCTGTTTGAATCTTTTGACTGTTTTTGATTTGACTGTTACTGGATTTTTTTTTTTTTTTTTATTTAGTTTTTTTTTTTTTCCCAAAGTACATGTTTAGCTGAATTTTCCACACCTTGTGCTAAGAAACACTCTTTAAACTTCCATATATGGACTGGCAGGACATGTATCATGGGAAAATAAAGTGAATAGGGAAGCTCAAAAAGCATTTCTCTTAACTACTGGATTATATGCACTTATATAAAAGAAATACACCATGTAACCAGCATAATAACCATCAAATGCACTTGATATATAAAAAAAGTGTTTTTGTCCTTATGCAAACTTGTACAGTAAGAGAGAAAGGAAGCCCATTAAGATCCCATGTGCCCGGCTGCCAGTGTTTAATTCTCTTATTTTGTTCCTTCTCTTTTAAAACCAGGAAACAGGAACATCTCCATCTTCGCATGATTTCCTCAAAGTGCATTCTCATGTTTTTGTGCTGATTTTAAACACAGTTTGTGTTTCCAGGTCAGCACCGGGGAGAGAGTGTGAGGAGGAGAATGGGAACAATGTAAGTCTGACAACTCGAATCTGTGCAAAGAAAAAAATAAGTGACGTTACTCCAAATTCATTTCACGCACACTTTTAAACATGTTTGGCTCATGACCACATTTAGAATAATTTAATCCATGTTTTAATACGTTTTACTTAATCATGTGTAATGTAAGGTTATTATTATTACAGAGGCTTCAGCTGCAGATGAGCTGATATTATGTTCTACAAAAGGTCTTTTTCTGCGCTCCAGGGAACAGAGAGGTCATTTAAATGTTATGAGTTCTGACCCCACAGCGTTCCGGCTGAATTAACTACACGGCTAATGCTAATGAATATTTTAATGTTCTAAGCGTGCCCCAGACATGTTAAATAACAGGATATTATCATTCTGTGGCGCATGTTGAATTGTTACGTACAAATATCCAAAACAGTCTGTCGTTGACTGATTGATTGACTGGCTTGTTCCTGAGCTTATGACATTGAAAAAAGCAAACAAACAAACAAACAGGTTACTGAGCCAAAATATCCATTAAAATTGACTTGTGCATGCAAGCTGTTTATTTTCAAAGTGTCAAGCTTTAGCGTTTGCATTGACAAACATAAACATACTTTGGTCCTTTGGTGAAGTTTTCTCCTGATTTGTAAAGTCTTTAACATGTTGTCTGAGAAAATCAATCACAATTTACTGTTCATTGCTGATCTTAAAGTAAATTTTCATTTTAGGCTGAGGCAGAGCAAACCTTACATAAGAAAAAAAAAAATCTGTCAAATATTGTTCACAAATATCTCTGAATGTATAATATCGAGCACTTCTACTTTGCTGACACCAGACAGAAGGATTATTGCACAGGTCTGTCTTTGCAAAGTTCCAGGTAACTGGGATATTTCTCACTTGTAAAAGTGTGCTGGAACGCCACTTGAACTGGTAAATACCTTGCTTGACCAGCCAGCCCTCCTCCATTCTGTTCGAGTGCAGAAGGTCTAGAGCCAATCGTTTCGTCGTCTAATTTTGGACGACCCAATCTCAAACAGCTGCTCCCTTACCTTAAAACTTTGTGCTTCATATTTATAATAACATTTAAATAACATTAGCGTGTCACTGTTTCCAGACACTCTCGTCTTTGTAAAGTGTCTGTCGAAGTGTGTAGGGACTGGCTGGTCAGGCAAATAAATACCACTTGTGAACTGGCACCTGGTCGAGGAAGTCTCACTTCACAAGATAAACAATCAAAAAGTGAATCTGAGTGGTTTAGCTGCCACACAAAAAAACATTGGTTATGATTATTTAACATTGTGTTTTGGTTGTTTTTTTTGTTTTTTTAGCCTTTTGGAATGCTTTGAACTGGGAACTGGTATTTTTAACTGGGAAATACTAGAGTTCCAGTTGTCTGGAACACAGCATTAGACACTGTGAATAAAAAATAGTTCTTAATGTTCTGCTAGCAAAATAAAGATCAAATAAAAACAAAATAAACAGTCTGGTCACAATAAAAGACCATTCTGAGGACAGATGTGCCTTTTATTGTGACCAAACACACTACATAAACAAAGGTTTTACTAATTGCACTCTGACTACACACAACCATGCACATTACATGTATTCTGACAGCAGCAACACACTGACTTGATTATTGAGTATTTATTATTGTTCTTCGGGATATTAAAACTTTTGTTTTGTGTAAACTTGTGTGCATTCTTTTGCTGTTGCTTTAGAGCCGAGTTGCAACAATTATGAAAAATATTTCAGGATCTCGCTTTTAAGATATAAATAACTTAGTGAATGTTTCTGAAATTTTGTAATAAACCTGATTGAGTTTTCCTGCTAATATAATAAAGAATCAATCACGTAGAGTCTACATTATTTTGTATTTTCATGCACATGTTTTATATTCTTATACATGCTGATGCTGCTAAGTACATCTCAAAGTAAATATAAAGATATAGCAGTACACTAATATGCCCTTGTGAATAATAACAATAATAATATCCAGAGGTAAATGCTCACATTCACGAGTCATTTAACCACAGGGGCCTCTTTACTGCGCAGTGCTAACTTTCTATAAACCTGCATGATTCAGAAAGCATCCCAGCTGCAGTTTTAATGAATTTAATTTAGCGTATTAGCACAGTCTCATTCTCCGAGCTGATTATCATTTTACCTTTAGGGCAACACTGCTGCTTTTACTATGATTAACCTAATGGCAAATTCATCAAGATAATCTGCTCGTTTGGTTGTAAGAGCTCACTCCTTAGTGTCATAAATATGTTATAGGACAAAAGCTAATGGTTCTGTGGTGATTCCTCGGTAAAAACACTCCTTGTGATGTCATTAGGTGGTAATTAAAGACTTGCTTAAACAACCATAACCTTAACCTTAAAGAGAAACTGAACTCAGAATCTTTTTATCACTGTCAAACTGTGTATATGGGGTC
This sequence comes from Mugilogobius chulae, assembly GCA_038363315.1. Classification (NCBI taxonomy): domain Eukaryota; kingdom Metazoa; phylum Chordata; class Actinopteri; order Gobiiformes; family Gobiidae; genus Mugilogobius; species Mugilogobius chulae. Next base: position 15,143,685 of record CM076412.1, on the reverse strand, counting down.
AAAATGAATTATCGACTGTTTCCAGACCTTTTTTGGACATTTTTGTGCAAATTCGCTCATTTTGCAGATATGTGTGCAAAAACGGCGGCTGTACTGCCACGATGGGCAAACGCTGTCAGTGCATTTTCAGTACCTGCTGACGTCACAGTGATTGATGAGGCAGACGAGCGCCCAGATGGTTTATTTAAACTCCTCCCTCTGACATCGCTGCTGCAGAAGTGGAAGGAAACGCGCACAGACAGCGTCATTTGGCTCAGCTGTTAGCGGTGGCGCGTTGTGCCACCACTTGCACAATGATGCGCTGGTTCGAAATCGTGCCTGCGTTTTTCATTTTTTATTTTAATTTTTACTATAAAGAAGAGTCCCGCACTCTGGCTACTTGCAAAAGTAGTGATTTATTTAAGGTGAATCAAAGCAACGTTTCGGCTACTATGCCTTCATCAGGCAAAATCATGATTTTTATTTTTAGAAAATACTCACATAATAGGGTCATGCGCTTTGTAGACTAAAGCAAAGGTTTCATACAATGTTTTGCAAAGTAAAATTAAAAAACTTGACGTGCAAGTAAGCAAAGACTTGGTGCTACAGCTCCCTCCCATCGAAACTCACTCAGGACCCGGACTCACATCATCATTCACAAGTCGCTGTTTATATTTGGTGCTGTCAATCAATGTCTGTTCACACCCACTGGGCGTCTCTTAAAAAGCCTCCGGCATCTCCCACTTTTGCGAGTCTGTTTGGGGTTCAGTTGTGGGCGAGTTAGTCTTGAACGCGTGTTTAGCTCACTTTAAATTTTATCAAAAGTGGTGACAATTTGTGCAAATATACAGCCCAGAGGCGATTGTGTTTGGACAAATTGGCCCTCGAGAAAAATTTGTTGAATAGACCTGGTTTGGAGCATGAGCTAACCCTGCTTTCATTTATTGGTCAATTTTCTATGACAAACGTTTCACTTCCAGTTCAACTAAGTTTTAATTTTCTACTCCCAAATAAAATTATATTCACCAACAGAGGGATCGAAAAGGAAACATTGAAAGAGTCAGATTTATTATTTTTTCTGTTTCTCATTGTATCTGCACTTCTCTTTTTGCCCTTCTGTTTTTGGTCAGCACAGCGGCAGAAGTCAAATCTCTGCAGCGCGCAGCACAGAGGCAGTGTCAGGTTGATTGACAGCACTTGTTTCTCCTGCTCCTGATTGAGATCCCGGCGTGTTGTGCCAACCAGCTGTGCGTGGAGAAAACATTCAATTATTAGAGCCAGCGTTCCCGGGAGGCCTGGTCCGACCGCCGCGTTTTAATGAGGGACACGGCGCACTCCTTCCAGCGCGCCGTCCTTGCCGCTAACCTTTATGCAGAGTAGATGATCTCTCGACATGCGAAACAACCACTGCCAGTGCGTTCTGTGAGGTGTGGTCTCCAAAGGCTCGAGTGAGACAGTAACATTTGTGCGCGGTGAGTGGGACAGAAGGCGGAGCAGGTGGAGTAAAGGACCTCTCTGAACCGGGGCGAGCTTCGTCGACCTGCTGTCAGTTCAGTGTTTGAAAAAAAGAGCTAGTTCTGTCCATTCAGCCATTTGGACTCCGCGTCTCCAAAGCCCTTGACAGACTGTGTAGGTTTCTCTGTAATGTGAATTATTGTACATCCAACTGCAAATAAATGGGTTTAGATATCAAAAACAGAAAAACAATATTCCCAGGGAGAGATTTTTCTTTTGCAGTTCACTAGGGCTGAAACCAAAGACAAATTTTCATGAGGTAGACAAAGAATAGATCCAAGACAAAATGACATTGAATTTACAATTTTGGTTCTGTAATAACTAATTGTTGACTTTTGGTTAAGGCAGTGATTTCAAACCAGTATGCCGGTGTGGTGTCGAGATTGGGCCCCTCACTAGCTTTTGTGACTGTTTGTACAAGCTTCCCAAGGTAATAGTTTACAAATAATTCGACTAAGTGTAGGCATATTTCGACGGCTAAGTTTAGGATTGGGGCTTGGGTGAGGGTTAGCAAAAGCCATTTAAAATAAAAAAAATACTACTGATTTTCTAACACTAACTTTAAACAAGGGGGGTCCAAAATCGACAGGGGAACCAATCTGGACAGATCACTGGCCAGAACTAGTGTGCCTTGAGATACTGTAAGATGTGCCTTGAAAAATTCATAGATGTAATCGAATGCAACATGTGGCATTTTTATGCATTTTCTTTTTTTATTGGGCTGATCATACACTATTGACATGTCTTGTTTTGTTGTGGTATACAGTATATACTTTTCTTGTGAGATTGGATTGAAATCTCAATTGCATTGCAATTGAATGTTACATGTTCTTGATTTAAGCTTTATTATTTTTAAGCGACTAAATATTAGAGCTGTTCTTACTCAATCTTCTCCCTCGCTAACTACACTGCTGCTGTGATCATTCTCAGAGTTGCCAAGTCTGCTTCTTTATAATGACTTTGGGCTTCTTTTTTTTTTGGAAAAGTTTTGAAGGTTGTGTTTTTTGGGATTCTTCCCAACTCTAAAAACATGCATGTTTAGGTTACCTGGCATCACTACGTTCAATTCCCCAAGTGAATTAATGAGTGAATGATTGTCTGTCTGTGTCTGTTTCTATGTTTTAACCCTGTGATAAGTTTGCACTGCCTAAAGCCCAAAGTCATTGAGATATTCTACAGTCACCTGCCACACTAAATAGGAACAAGCTAGAAAATGAATAATGGAATGTTCCTCTTTTTCCTTATGACTTTAAGCAACCGTCCATCCATATTGAGCTCAAATTAAAGTGCTACACATACCAGTTTGGTATGAGACAGGTTACCTCTAAAAAGCACTGGATCAGGTTTGACCCGATGTCATATTGAGCTGGTGCACCTTGGTGAAATGATCACATCTTGTTTAAAGTTATTTTTTAAATCTTTTTTTGCTAATCCCCACCCCCAAATTCTAAATTTAGCAGAAGAATTTCACATACATATAGTCAAGTTAACCTTTTAGGAACGTTCACCAAGCTAACATTTGATTTCAAAATATGGGTTAGGGTTAATTGATTGGCAGAACCAAAACCATGTCCCATTGTTTTTTTTTGTTTTGTTTTGTTTTTTCCGTCTGAGCCTAATTGTCGAAATTCAAAGCTTTCTTCTTGATGTTGTCTTTTTAGGAACACAGGAGAAGCTCTTCGGATTGCTCTTGTCAAACCTGTGAGCACACAGCTGTCAGTTACGATTTAAATGTTTTGCCAACCAATCAAAGCACCGCGTGATAACCGTGTGATGACACAGTAAGCATCCCTAGACATTACCTGTAGTTTGGGTAATATGTCATGAAAACAAGACAAAAAGCCCATCTCAGTAAGTTTTCTAATTTGACACGACACTGCGATCAATCTAGAGACAATTTCAGCTAAGCATAACTTAGAAATTCATTCATTCTAGCAAACATTCTTTAAAACAACTAATGGATTCTAGTGAGCAAACTTGTGTTTTTTTTTTCTAGCATACAGTAGAGTAATAGTAATTGCACTTCTAACATATGTTCTTGCTGACACTTAATACTGGGCATGTTTCACAAACTACTTAATGAACTTCTTTCTCACATTTTCCATATAATTTGGCATCAGCACTGACATTGTGACATTAATAACAAATGCTGTGAATTATGCTTTTATCGCTAATGTCACGGTGTCATGCTTTCCGTTGTTAAGTTCTCTTGATGTGCCCATGTTCTATACGTCTTATAATTACCCTGTCATCCTGGCTGTGATTTGGACCATAAGCTGACAGAGGGAAGTTGTGGAACAAAGACACTCTAAAGACCGCGGCAAATTAAATGCCACATCAGTCTATGGCGGATTTGGACAAGTGTCAGAGGAATAATCGACACAGAGTTACTGTATATAGTTTGTGGATGTAATTCCAAATGAAATGATCTTGTGTCTGTAGATTTTCTGTTTGGGTTAAAACTGTCTTTAGCATCTTTGACATGTTCAAAAACTGGAGTAGTTAAATTTTTATCAGATAGTCATTAAGAAAAAGGTTCTCTACCTCGTAAATTAAGCCTGTCGTCCGCTGCGTAGCTTTGCTCATCTATACAATGAAAGAATTCTAATTTATAGTACAACATGTGAGAAATGAGGTAAGTTAAGACAGTTCCACTGGCAACAACAAAATAACACTAGCAAAGACCATAATAGGGCTACGTTGGTTCGTTTCAGAGCAAGTAAACAATCATGTTTCAGCAAAGCAGAACTTTCCAGAGTCGAAAAGAGCAAACACAGAGCAAACACTGTGCAAATAGAACAGGAAGTAAATTTTATGTTCTGCTGACAGAAAATAAAGACTGGCTAAGAGTTTATGCAACGTAGAGCAATAGAGTCTTTGGTTTTGCTCTATCTCTCATACAGACGCATGTATCAGATTTCAACAGTCTCACAAGAAAGCGTACATTTACCATGACACAAAAACACGATTTCACGCCTTTTTGCATTCTTATGTTACGTCATACATTTAGCACGATATGGAAAAAGCGTAAAAATGACATGAGATTCCACAGAGTAAAAAAACATGGTTTTGGTTGAAGCCACATTTTCTTCAGGTGAAACGGGCAAGTTTAGGCATCAAGTTACTAAAATGGGTACGTTTAGGTCTGGGGCTTGGGGTAGGTTAAGAATAGAATCAGGATTTTGTTAATATACATAAATAAGAACACTTCTTAACAACCACTATATAAATTAACTGGGACTGCGTCATTAATTTGGCATCAGAAAAAAATTACATCAGAAGGAATGTGAGAGTGAAACTACAGGAAGGTTCACAAGGCAAGTAAAGACAAAGCAGAACAAGAAAACCTAAAATCAGCAATATCAGATCAATGCAAGAGAAACAATCACATCATGGACTGGGAAGGAGCAGGGTTATAGCAGCTGAAAGCGCTGGATCAAGGAGGCCATAGAAATCACCTACCTGGGTCTCCATTCTCCAGAGACCACCGGGCGTCAGGAGGTGTGGTCAGTTCGAGCGACCCAGGTTGCACCGGGTTGACCACGCCTCCAGGAAGTAACATCTAATAAAGGACACGTCACTCTGAAGATGGCTCACAGCCAGCGGCCTAAACATGTCAAAAAGATAAATACAACTCACTAAAAAGTTGTCTGAATAGAAGAAATCGATTACTGCTAATACTATTGAAGACAAGATGAGAATCATAAAAGAAAGAGGATTTAATCTTTGTTTGCTGATTGCAGTTCAGTGACACCTCATGGAACTTGATGCCAGTCTGAAGCAAAACTATTCAAATTAAATTGAATATTTCAAATTCTATTAGTTCTTGGTGATAACTTTTTTTGCAATAGTTCGGTTTTTCCCATTTTAGGATAAGCTACAGTGCCTTTAAAAATCCCACAGAGCCCTGCAGATGTAGATGGCTTTGCTGTAAAGTCCTCCGAGGGAAACCAAACCCATTTTCTCTTTGTTGTTTCTAATCTACCCACTATTGTCATCCTGAAGCCCGTAATGTACAATTAGCAAAACAAATCACATCTTTCTAAATAAAGTTCTTGTTTTTATCTCATACACGCTTCCTCTATTGCTCCCATTTCACACAAACGTCTCATTACATTTCCATATTAAGATCTATTCCACGGCTGGCTGACTCTTCTCGTGTTAGACTTTCACAACTCTTAAAATGAAAAGTTAGCGTCCTCCTTTAAGGTTCCCATTCCTCACAGGGCCCTTGTCCTAATCTGGAGACGGCAGAATTTCAGTCCCCTGGAGGAGTGTGTCATCCAAGTCTTTGAATAATATTATTAAGATGGCTAAAGAGGGTCCTAATGGAGAATCCAAAATTCAATTGCACAGATGGGAGAGAGCTCTAACAGAAGACTCACCAATGTAGGGCAGTCTTTTCTTTATAGACTGGTAACGCAATATATTTGTACATCTATTTTTATTTATTCATTTATCTTTTACTATTTTATATAACGAATGTCTGTAAAAAAAAAAAAGTTTGACAGTTTTTCTGTCTTGCTGTGACACATGTCTAGACAAGATGGCGCCACTTATTGTCAGTGTTGCCAAACTAGGCTCCTTTTATTTGCTTCCAGCAGAAAAAAAAAATGCGATTGGCAGGTGCATATATTTTGGGATGCTTTTGATGTATCAAGCGTGATTTTGAAAAAAACAAAAAAAAGTATATTCTTCATAAATATTTGTGTATTACTCATTGGCTTCTTGAAGAAAATGCATCCATTTCTTTCTATACTGTGCAGTGCATTGGTTTAGCGATGTTTATTCAAAACAGTCATAGGTTAGATACTTTCTTCAGTTTTTGCAGCAAAATTGACTCAAGTTGTTTAATACAACACTGTGTTGCAGAGGTTAGTGCGCTGACCTCGAGCAAGAGGGTTCTGGGTTCAATTCCCAGGCGATGCCAGAGACTTTTTATGTGGAGTTTGAATGTTCATGAATCCCTCTCCTACAAACGAGATTCTGAAAGTCATTGGGATTGTAGTAAAGGTAAATTAATTGACACTGTGCATAGAAACTGTTTATTTTCAAATTGGCCGACACATCTCTTTATAAACATTCTGCGGTCTTTTGGTGAATAATTTTCCTTATTTGTAAAATATTTAACATGTTTTCAGAGAAAATCACCAACAACTTTTTTTTTTTTTTTTTTTTTTAAGACTGATACAGTGAAACCACATAGAAATGAACTAAACAGGAAACAAACATGCCAACAGGAATTTTGCATTTTTAAAAATAAATAAGCCAAGTGACTTCTGTGCCCAAGGTCAATTGACTGTGTGCACAAGAGTATTTTTTTTTTCAAAAATGCTAACATCTTGCCGGCAGGTTCATTTCCTGTTTAGTTCATTCTTATGAGGTTTCCACTGCCTCAGCCTAAAATGAAAAATTACTAAAGATCAGGCAGTGAACAGTAAGCAGTTGCTGATTTTTTCTGAAACATGTTAAATACTTTACAAAAGAAGAGAATATTGACCAAAGTGTGTTTATAAAAAGATGTGTTTGTCTTTCAATGCTAACGCTAAAGTCTGACAATTTGAAAGTAAACAGTTTCAATGCACAAAGTCAATGGAAATGTTTGGAGATGCTCCTCTTGCTTGTTTTCATTTGCCTGGAAAATCCAGACGATATATTAAAAATACAGTATATCGGCTGGCCAACATGTCCCTCTTTCGGATTTCTTAGCCGTGATTGACAGATTAATTAGCCAATCAGAGACACGCATTTTCCGCTGTGTAAAAACCAACATGGCAACTCCAGACGAAAAAATACATAAAAAAAAATATCACGTGGAACTGAAAAACATCGTGGATTTCTGCAGACTCAATGAGCAAAGCAAAAAACAATTTTAATCTGAGGTGAGTGAAGTTAGATTTTGGTCTAAATGACAGACGACCAATCAGCTCCTTTGTTTCTGCATCACGTTAATAAACTAATCTGATTGCACGGTACGATGTAGATTTGATCTGAAACACAGGAGGGCGTGGCGACCAGACCCACTCTTCGCAGCTAGCTGAAGTGTGGGTTCTGGATCCAGGCAATGTTTTATAGGAAAAAAAAAACTCCTTTGTCTATATTTTCCTCACAAGATTTTCCATATAGAATGCTCCAAAGTATTCTTTTAACTTTCTGTTGATGACGCTTGCCTGACCAGCCATTCCCTCCAACAAATACAGAAGGGTCTGGAATCAAAGACAGAGCCTTCAGACTGAAAACAAATCCTTGCCTACTTACAACCAAAAATAATAATAATAATAAAACAACAGTATTTAATTTAGAAACTAAGACCAACATAAGTACAAGTGTATCTTTAACCAGTGCACAAAACACAAAACGTACTGAAAAACATAAGATAGTGGTGTCCTTGAGCCATGGCCGGATACAATTGCATATTTTAAGTGTAGTGTAATGGAAATGTACTGTACACTCTGTAATTGTCCTAATGAATATGCACAGATGTAAACAAGAGTGTGCCATTACAGGAAATTAGCATCATTATCTGAAGGACTAAGAGTTCTCTTTGTTCGGAGCTTGTGTTCTGAAGGAGCATATAAGCTGATCCTGGAAGTTTGTTGCTATGGCAATAAAGTGCATGAACCAAAAAAAAAAAAAAATACAATAGAGGTTTTAGTCTGAAACAACATCATTATTTTGGCAATAGTCAAGAGTAAATCCAAAACTAAGAATGTTCTTGCATGTAATGACCTTAGTGCAAATAAAGGGAACTAACTGTAGGGGTCTGGTTGGATGACTCACTTTCTTGGACTACATCAACAAGTCAGTATCCAACATGATAGGTATTTGTTATCAGAAAATGTACAGTATTTAGACTATTGCTAGGGGTGTAACGGTACACATGGTCATAGTGAATTGATTCGGTACAGCACGTTCGGTTCGGTGCACGTGTGTACTATTTTATTACAATTTTTTTTATGTAAATAAATGTGATTTTTGTGCAACCGGGACAGAACTGATGACACTATTAAGCGATGTAGCTCTAGCTTAGATTTTGAGATTTTAAAAACTTCTACCTTGGGCTATTATCATTTCGCTACTTACTTGGTGCTGCGTGAATATTTCTGATGATTTACGTGACTGCGCTTGTAAACACTTCAGAATCATCGGGGAAAAAGACAATGGACCAATGTCGCGCAGTCACAGTCACACACCTTTCTGTGAGTAAAATCCTGCACAAACACTGCTCTTTGTGAAAAAATTCCAAGCTTCCTCTTCTTTCAACAATGCACAAACATTGTATCCACGTCATGTGCCATTGTTTTTTAAGCCAACATTAGTTGAATCACGCACTGAAAAAGAATGTCCAGATGTAGAGATAACTTATATAAATAAATAAATAATACAAACTCAATCTAAATAAAGATTTAGTTTCTTTGAGAATTTCCTGCCACAGGGCATCAATGTTAATTTAATATTTATAGATAATGTTCCTTTTACAGTGAAATGTGCAAATATGTATTGTCCTTTTAAAAAGGAAAAAAAAAAAGATCTGAAATTGTACCAAAAAATATCAAACCGACAACTTTCAAAACTGAACAGAATATGATTTTAGCGTACTGTTACACCCCTCGCTATTGCCCACCATTTGGTCATCTGCCTCCGAGCAAAAACTTATCAAATGTATCAAATGAGCTGGTGCATGAGAGAAAATGTAGAAACAATGAACGGACTGCAGAACAAACAATTAAAAACTGGTTAAATTTTTAAGAAAACGTCCGCTGTCTAAAGAACCTGCTGTTTTTACTATGAGCTGACTTTGGCTAAGTATCGACATGTGTATGAGACAGAATCGTACCTAAACATAAAACTAATGCTCTAAAAAATTGTGTTCTATATTGTATCAAGTGGGTCGCAAAATACTTGAAGGAATAATAGGTAAATTCTTGCATTTTTTTAATAAATATTTGACCTTTTTTACCTTCACATGCTTTCATTAATCACAATATAATTTAAACTTAGTGTCACTGCCACCTGCTCTGTCTAATACCATGTAAGAAGAAAGAAGAAACTGTTAACTTTGTGTGTTCGAATATCGCACAGACATTTTTTAACTGTGCTCAAAAGCTCACCCTGTAGGCGGAGTTATGGCTGCAACGCTGGTATATTTGGCGGATGATTTAACTGTGGCAAAGATCTTCTTTCTGCCCAAGATGTGATGTGAAACTCAGAACAAGTCATCTCCAGATGAATTTTAATTTTTATTCCTGCATGGAACAAGTTGATTGTGCATTTATTTCTTACGTCAGTCCATTCACCTTTCATCATTGAAAAAAAAAAAAAAAAAAAACCTCTTTTAGAGTACGTTTTGCTGACTGGGATACTGGGGTCAAAAGACAGGAGTTTTGCATACTGAGGGAAAGCTTGACTGGTTTTTATACTTGGGCCCAAAGCTCACTTACAGAAAGTGTGACACGTGTGTTTAGGTTTGGCAAAAATGTTTTGAAGAGTTTCATTGTAAAGCTCATCCAGATCCAGGTCTTCTTCCAACTGCAATGCACACACAACTTATTTGAGTTGTCGGTAGCAGATGCACTTCTTTTTATATTCAGACACTGCAACTTGCAGAGATAGCCTGTTTGAGGAAAGTCAAACCACTTTTCAAGGAAGGAGCGTTGCGCATGAAGAGGAAAAGATGCTGTCAACCTTGGCACCAAGAACACATCTTTCTTACTGTTACAACCTCGTGGCTCAAAAAGGTGCAACAAAGGTGGAGACGACACAAGAGCATTATATGTTTGTTTGTTTTTATTATTGTAAACAATGATAAACTGTTACTGGAGTCAGTGTAATATGAGTGGGTGCGTTTAATGCGAGTAAGATCAAGATAACTTTTGTGTATGTAAGGTGTTGGGTAAAGTGTGTAATGTTGTTTAAAGTGGATCGTGGACTGTAGTGCGTGTGGTGCGAATGAAAGTCAGTTAGAAAACCTTTTGTGTGTGTGTGTATGTAAAGTGCGAGTGTGTGCGTAAAAACATTAAACAAAAAAAAACGAAGGTGCGTGGCATGGCGTGGCCGATGGGATGAGAGAGAGCCAGTAGGCCTCACTTCTGCTGCTTTTATGGGCGGTGGAGCTACCGGCAGCCAATGTGCTTCTGAAAGAGAGACAGGTTAGAAGGAGGCATACGTCTGAGCGGCGTAACACTTACACTGTTGGAGTTTGGTTCAGAGGCCGCTCATCACACCATAGAGCTCCACTGATGCAAGACCGTTGCTCTCAAGATTTACAACAGCAGTTGAAAAAATTAGTGTCGTTTCCCATAGTTAACCGCTGCATTGTCCGCTGTGTAGGCTGACACGATTTTGATGTTTAACTTGTGTTCTTCCAACTTCTTCATTTCTGAAAGTCAGAAAATCTTTAAAGTGATCTTAACTGCGTTTGCTGTTAATGTTACATGAATGTTAATGTTACATGAATGTAACATTAACATTAACAGAAGTTTAGATAATGACTAAAGTTTATGCAGCAGTGTTTTCTATGCTCTGATCTCATAAGTCAGTCACATGGACACTTCTAAAGCAGAGTTTGACAGGGACTGAGATTTGATTTGAAAGTCAGAGGTTCTTTTCAAATTTAAATAAAAAAAAAAAAAAAACACTAATGAAAACTAAGGATACCACATCTGAACTTTGCAAAAGATTTATTAAAGATTTTTCTGAGAGAGGACCCTCAGGCCTATTAACATTTATTTATTTATTTATTTTAGTTTTGTTGTTCGTAAAGGGCTTGCGAGTCTTAATAATTTTAAGGATCTGCTTTGTGAATTACAATTATATTAAAAATTGTGGATTGTTTGGTGGGTCCCAGAGCTGTGTCCATATGGAATATCTGCCACTAACAAATGTTCATTCATTTATTCATTCATTTTCTACTGCTAAATCTCGTTAGGGGTCCTGGGTGACTGGAGCCTAGCCCAATAACTTTGGGCCTTCGGTAGGGGAACATCCTGCATAGTGGCCAACATGTCGCAGAGTTAGACAGACAACCATTCACTCTCTCATTCATTTATAGGGGAAATTTACAGTGATGCCCAATTAACCTAAACATGCAAGTTTTTGGAGGCGAGAGGAAACCAAAATACCTGAAGAAAACTGACGGGGACACAGGGAGAACATGCAAACTCCATCCAGAGAGATCGTGAGATGTTAATACAGTCAAACCCGGGAGTCAAACCTACAACCTCCTTATTGGGAAGCCAGAGCTCTAACCACTCTGCTACTGTGCACCCCACTAGCAAATTTGTTTAAATGTAATGTTACTTTGTAATGTGATATTTTATGTATACCCCAGGATAAATAGTTGTTGCTGCGGGGATCCAAAACAAAATAATTTTATGTAAGCATGTAAGCATTATACTAAACTCCTAGATTCCACTCACATGTGCATGTTTAACACTGATGTACTTGTTTTACATCCAAAGGAAAGTCCAAAGCAAAAATAACACCAAGATCAGCTGTGTAGATTGTGCTTAGAAATGTTTTCTTTTTAATTCTATGACCATAATAAATAAACAGTTTTTTCCACATTAAAATAATTGTCAGATCATTAAAATGTTGGTAGCTGACTTCAGGCCTTAGTTAGACAAAAGGTAGCTGCAGTCTGGGATTTGATTTCCCAGCGCCGGCCTGTCAAAGCAGTGCACTTTGTCTTTTCTTTACAAATTAGTAACTCCCTGAGGTCTGGTGGGTGTAATTGAAAACAAATTAACACACAGAGAAACATGGCAGCTTACAAAATAAAACACAAAATCCTCAAGAACTGCTGGATTAACCAACGATGCAGTTTCAGGATGAGTCAAGTGCAGCAGAAAAATTTGACACAGTGCTTTGGTCTGGTCCTGGATTTGACTGCATGCTCTCTCCGTGTCATGGTTGTAAAAACTTGAATCAGGTTAAAAAAATCTATGCCATTGTGCTTAATGTAATTGTTCACTGGATTACAATAAAAACAACCTTAACCTCTTTTTGTATATTTAGTAATAAACTATGAACAGGTCTATTGTCTTCCTGTCCATGCAGTCAGCATAAAACAGATGGATATGTTCTACGTGACTGCATAGAGACTGGGAAAGTGACTTTTCGGTATTCTGTGCCTTCAACATGGAATAACTTACAAAAAGCCATGAAACTAAAAGAAGTGATTTCACTATAGGTCATTTTACATCTGTGCTGAAAGGTCTGGAAATTGAATCTATGATGTGTAATTGCTTAACTTGAACTTTCTCTCAGAGCCTGAAAAAAAAAAAAACACTGTTCTGTATTTCTCTGATCTGTAAAATCCTAAGTAGATAAATGGCTTGCAACATACATCACTTCCCGTCCTGCAAAAGGGTGCTGCTCCGCTTTAGGTGAAAACACAACATGTCTAAAAACTACATTTAGCTAACCTATCGGCAGACGTATTTTCAATAAACATAATCTTTTCGACTGCTGACAGTAAGTCTCACATATTATTATAAATGGGCGGCTGTTTTTCTATGGCTCCAGCAGCTGGTTTTCAAGTTGTTTGGCCAAAAAAGAGAAAAGTGCTGAGCATTTGTGTCAACCGCCATGGACTTGCATGGACTATTTTCACCTTAAAGTGGGCTTTGCGCAACAGAAAAAATGCCCGTATGTTGCAAGCCATCCATCTCTGAGATCTTCTGCACTGTTTTTAAGTTCATAAATCATGCACTCAAATTGAGCATTTCTCCAGCACCAGTGACTTGGCACACATAAGATGAATATGCTCTGAACTCTGAATTAAATTTGTTCACTTTATCCATCTGAAACTTTCCTTGTTGAAAGCGTTCAGAAAAAGCTGGTATGTTTAATGAAATACTTTTTCCACTAGTGCTTGCCCTTGTTTGTGCTTAACCAATTTAATGTGCGCATAAGATCAAGTGTCACTCTGTATTTTTTGCTGAAACAGCATCAATGGCAACAGAAACATGTACATTAGGTTCTACTTGGTGTTGTCTTTGTACCGCCCTGCTGCAGTGTGATTTGTCTGTTAAACCACTGGTTCGGACTGCAAACCAATCGTCTAGTGGGGGCCCACAGCGTTTTCTCTCAAGTTGTGAATTCACAAATAAAAATCCATCTGGCTGGCCACTTTACAGCATCAGCATATCAGGAAGGTTCGCTTTGAATATTTACTGTTTGGAATCCCATTCTTCAGAGCCAATAAAAAATGTACTAATGCTTCACATAACAACTAAAGTTGAGCTAGTCCACATAGGCCTACTGGTTGCAAAAGATCCCAGAGACCTACCTTTGACATCACAAATCAGGGACATTCAGATCTGGGTTTTCTGAGCTCAGAGAAGAATATATTGTAGACAAAACTTCAGCTGCAATGCCATTTGTGTAATATGAACCTTTAATTTAAGTCATTTACATAGTGGCTCTTTAAAATACAAATATTAAACTCAGTTAAACTACATCCCTGTTCCTCATCATTATTGCCTCCGCAGTGTGTCCGTGTGTTCTGTGCCCTGACCCACCATTACTGCATGTTCTCCAATCGATGTGTCCGCTCCGAGTCCTGCGTGTCCCTGGGTTAGATGCTGTTGATGCTCACAGTTTTGCTTGACCGACTCCATGTTCATATAATGTGTTTGGATTTCAAAATATCTCCTTTGCTGTGCACCGGGGAACGGCCAGTGGTAAGAAATGCCCCAACCGATCGATAGCAAAAGATTATGAATTGATTTAAAGCACTGCTCATCTCTCTGGATGACCCGCTAAGGTGTAAAAAATGTGAACATAATAATAAATATGAATCTCAGGCATTCCACATGAGTGAGTTGTGAGTTATATTGTATTTGTGTTTTTGAGAAAAGAAATGTAGCGGAAATGCTCAGGGGATAAAACCAAGTGGACTGCATTTTTCAAATTATCGACTGTGTTTCTGTTGGTCTTTAATATTGATGATAGCTGGGTTATGTTTGCATTTGAGCATCGATTTGAAACTCATTTTAGAAAAGTTAAGCTTACATGTGCTGTACATGATTTTAAAAAGTAAAGTAATAGAAATATTGAACAGGTTTCTTTCACGTTGTTGACTGTGATCATGTCATATGAGCCAGTTTAATGTCCCTGAGACCATGCTAAGATTCTTTCATAATTTACCTGGAGTTTATAGTAGCACTTCTCTCTTGGTCTAAAGGGAAGAAAACAGAAAATTTTGCACATTCTCTGGGACATATTTCTGTTATAGAGAATGTCACGCTAGTTGTAACCAGGGCAATTAGCATGTGAATACTTAAGTGACTTAGCAAAATCTAGGCAGTTTCTGTCCGAACTATAGGGCCTCAGAAAAAAACATAAAAAGGGGGAAGCATCCAGTAAACACTAGGACCCACCAATGTAGCTTATGAACTGGTCAAACTAAACTTACACCTGGCTCACACTCGTCATCGCATCGTCAGGAGGCTTTTCGTTTCTTGAAAAGTAATGAGAGGTTCTCAATGACAAGTCGTCCAGTTTGGCGAGCCACGCAATGTGCTCCGGTTATTCGGCATTTTCCATTGCAGGGAACTTATTCTGGACTGCCAGCCCTTTTAGGTGAAGTTGTAAAAACAACACACAACAAACAGGAAACCAGGTGAGCGCAGGTCAAGTGCAACAGGTGGTTTTCAAAGTAAATTATTACAGTACTAAAAAACAAACACATTAACAATGTAGACATATCAGAAAATTAACTGAACACCTGAACAAGTTCGAACAAAGCTGTATCTGGATCAGATTCTGGACTGGAGGTAGTGTGAGCCTGGTGTTAGGGTGTAGCCCCTCTTCAGAGGCAGGACAACCCTCAATTAGGAATACAGTAATAGTAGCCGGTCTCTTCCATCAGATTAAAGACAAAGCACCTTGGTCTTTGAAAATGCTGTCCACGTGACATCTTTGAAGCTTTTTGTACCATTTGCTAATGTGCTAATTAGGTTAGAGGAAGCCAACACTTGACACAGCTGACATTTTTGTCTCACACAGACACCAAAAAATTCAAACACCGAGGTGTTGCTTATCTCTGTGTAATAGGTCATACAATACTATGTCCTTTACCCAATGAAAAGTGGGAATTATGTTGGATTTCAGATAATCTTGTGAATATTGTTCTGATGATATGCAAAACTTTGATATAAGGTATAATGTTTTTTTGTTTGTTTTAATTGTCTCAAAAGTGCTCATTAAACATGCAAATGTCTATTGTAAACTTCCAAATAAGAGCAGAAAGGGAGAGGCATCTGGCTACAGAACACCACTTCTCACTACAGCTTTCTGTACAAGCCAGACATCCATATTTGGCAGCTGTCGACTTTTCATAAGACGTAAACTTACCAAAATTATCTATTCTATTCCAACCTCAGCCCTAACCCTAACATTATCATCTTTAGGGTATAAATTATGAAAATTATATACATTTGCTAGCAAATCCAACACGAGAGGTGACAATAAATGGGCTTCCGGTTTGTTCGAAGAGGTGGTTCCAGTTGGAGGAAGAGGTAGCTCCCAGTCTGCGGAGGGAGGCGAGCGGGACTTGTTTGCATCCAGACGCTCTTACAGAAAGATGATATTTTCGTTCCATTTCGCTCATTGGCGTCCTATAAAACCTTGGAACTTGTGGTCTTATTAGTGCAGTTTGGATCAGGTGTTTGTTCAGATCATTGAGGCACTGGTTTGGTGCCCTTTTAGTCGATTAACCGATCAGTAGGGTTGTTTTAAGTTGATTAAAAACATATTTAGTTGACTACAGTATTAACTAATTAATACAAAAAAAACTTGTCTGCACATTTTCTTGTTGGATTGACATAATATTGTCTAAATATTTTAATTGCTATATGCCAAAAAAAATATATCGAGCAATACGTTTCTGTCAATATTACCCAGACCAATCAATAGTAAAATGAGTGCAAATTGCTCCTAAAGAACAGTTTTATATACACTTTTGAGCATCTGGGTTGACAATGAGTCCTTTTGTGTCCTGGTGCAAAACTGAAGTTATTATACAGTATTTTCTCACGTACAGGGGCTTTGAATATTAAAGCGCTTTTTTTTTCCGCTTCTAAAATTATGATTGGCTTTGTGTGCCACCAAATTTAGCCTAATCTGTCAAATCTCATTGTTTCACCGACGCCTTTTTATGAGTCATTCTGCTGACTTTTAATGATAATGAAGGCAGCACAGAGCACGGCCATGTTTCTTTTGAATTCTCCAGCAGTTGACACTTTGCCATTAAAAGCGCAGCCGCAGGACGAAATGAGAAAGATAATTGCATTCAACACGTTTTGCTATTTGTCTGAATATTAGCTTCTTTAGGCAAAGTAATTGTCCGTGCCGCTTCTGCATTGTACACACTTGGCCGTCATCGCTGTGCAGATTACTGTGCAGATTCACGTTAGCGCGGCTCCTGTTGCTAGGAGATTTGTGTCAAAGTACAAGTGGCCCAAAATGGTGGTTATATGCATGTATGGAGACGATTGGGAGTTATTTCCTGCAAAATAATTAGAGTTGTCTTCTGAAAACCAGCTTTCCTAGTGTCCTTGAGAGAAATACTGTAACCTTCTTATGGCTTTGTATTTAGAGAAAAGAACATCTGAAAGGGATCTTTAAATATTATGACATTTTTGTCCATGTTATAATAACATATAACAACATATAAAACATCCCCCTTCTTGCTTTTGCATATTGTAACTCTACTTAAAACCTCATTAAGATCCAAATGTGCAAAATGTGAATTTTAGCAAATTTTCAAATGGTCTTAAGATATATAAACCTAACCTAACCATACACGAATCCCCGACGTAAATATTTAAAGAGAAACTAAACAAATAATCAACTTTTCCAACTATCTAACTGTGTATGGGGTCAAAATTGAATTATCTACTGTTTCCAGGCCTTTTTTGGACATTTTCAGCACATGCCAACGTCACATCAAGTTGACCCGACAGACGAAGTACTTAAGCTTGGTTTATGCCTCCCGCACGTCAAGTACGCATGGAAATTAGACGCATGGACTAGAGCGGAGCAGACGCTGACAGTGTTTATAGTTTCTGTGTGTTTCAAGCGACTGCGTGTAGAGGGCAGTAGGGAGCTGCCATTTAAAGCCCGTTCATTGCAGATTTTTCCCTGACGCCGACGCGGAAAACTTGGTCCACGTGGACGGCGCTTGAGGGGGCGTGTCTCCTAAAATTACTCGCGGATGCGTCAAGTATGAAATAAGCTTTAGGTGGGCACTTCGTCTCCTCCTTCTGACTCCGCTACTAAGACAAGTTGGAAAGATAAGTGAGTGTTTCATTTCTCAACTTCAGAAAATACTCACATCATGAGCTCATGTGCTTATGTCGGCTAAAGCAAAGGCTTTAGGTCTAGTTTACTTGACGTGCAAGTAAACTCGACCTGTGCACAGCCTCAGAGCTGTGAACTCTCCACACATCAGGATCGCTCCCACAATAAAATCACATAACCAAGCTCGTTATTCATTATTTGTGTTTTCAATCAATGTCTGTTCACTATCACATGGCGTCTATTTTTTGCACAAGTTGAACCTGAGAGAATTTTTAAAACTGTGAAGATATTGTAAGAGTAAATAGTGGTTCAAATCTTATATTGTGAACCCTCGCCTGCCCACATTTATGCCTCTGGTTTGTTTTTGATGTCAAGGCTTAACAGTAGAAGTGCCATAACATTTAAGAGGATTGCCCTGTGGGAAATTTATGTCACTAATAATGCATGTTTGACTGTGTATGTGGGATGAACTGGGTTGTTTTAGGTTTTTAAGCTCATTTACTGAAAAAGGAGCTGTTCTTTTACCTCCCTGGCAGTGTTTGTAATAAGAAAAGAGTTTAATTTAGTGTCTCGTGTCGTTAAATATATTTGGCACTTCATTGGGTCGTAACAACAAGATTTACAAAAAAAAAAAAAAATAGTTTTGCAAAGAAATTCAGTTTGGTCATATTTACATAGGTGATTATGACACTCTTGGTTATGGTCATAAATTTCAACCAAGAAAAGTGTGCAGTCACTCAAAACCCTGTCTTCAAAACCCTTTAGAACTAAATAAATGTTGATTCCTTTTGCAGTGCACGTGTACAGTTCTTATTTGTGTATACAGTACGACTTTCCAAATGTGTAACAGCATATCTCGCCTCTCGATGCGTCCTTCTGCAGCGCTTAATGGTAAATAGAAGGAGAAAAAAGCCAACTTGCCCTGTGGGAAATTGGTGTCACTCGCTCAAATTACCCAACGCTTTGTGAATGTAAAAAGAATCATTTGCGAGTGATCACTCGCGCCGGCAGCAGGTTTGTTCTCTGCATAATTTCATCTCTCTCTTTCTCTTCTCTATTCGAGGACAGTGCGCTGGAGCTAGCTGACATTTCTGGGTCAGTCCGTGCTGCCAAGGCATTTTTCGGGTTCACTGCTAAATTGAAACATGTTTTCTATTTGCGATGTAATAACAGAATGGGTTTGAATTTACATTGAAAGGAGGTGGTAGAAAGACACCCCCAGGCAGTGTTTTTACTCCAGCCTCTTTTGTGCCGCCGTCCTTGGTGCTTTTATTTTGAGAAATACAAAAATGTCTAAGGCACTCTGACATTTCAAATGGAGAGGTTTATTTGTGGTGATTTGTAATGTCAACATGACTTTGACAGCTTCATTTAAAGGTCTTTTAAATGCATTTTGAGGATGTTAGCAGGGCTGGTTGTAGCTTTATGGAGGCATTGTGCAATACATATACTGCTATAAAGGTTCTCTTATGAACAATGCTTCTTTAGGCTCATATTTCTGCCAGATTATTATGATTAGTTAATACAAATGTGTGCAGATTTTATGCTGAATATATTCAACAAAATAAAAATGTTTTAAGGCAAGAGACTGCAGGTGAACAGGAAAAATCTGACCTTTCACAAGTCCAAGTTGAGATCATGCAGTGCTCAAGTCTAATTGGAGAAAATCCTACTCACAAGTGTGCTGGCCATAGCGATCCGAGCCATGTCGGTGGCGCTATCATCTCGAGTCATTTGTTTACATGTCGCGCTGAAACATGCAGGTCAAGCAATGAGGTGCTAATGTTGTAGTGGCGAAAATAAATCCAGCGGGCCATTATATATTTTAATATAATGAGGCAAAGCCAAGTTTTGCCTGTAATGCGTGTGAGTGGAGCATCAAGAGAGACTCCAAATCGAGTCCCAAGTCTTCAGGTGCAGGTGCAGGTGGATTCATTTGCCTGGATAGTCTGGTTCGATTGTTGATTGTGAACACGTTAATGAACTCTGATCTGGTTGGAGAGGTCAGTCTCAGCTTGAATGAATCGAGCCCTTGAGCGGTTTCTTTGTTTTGTGAACGCAAATGGACCAAGAGTGCAACAAAACCAGAAAGAAAACAGTTATGTGATTCATGCTGAGATGCACCTGAGGCTCAAAATCAATGTGATGTAAGATAAATGATGCACAAAAACCCATTAAAGTAAGAGGAGAAGAGCAGTGGCTGATTCAGTTCTAATTTATTATGACATACAACTGTATATCAATCTTAACTTACGATATTTACAAAAGAACAAAATCTTAGATGTAACCAAGCAACAGAAAGTAACACTACAGCTCACATACCTGTGGGGAAAACTGTCTATAATCATCCAATATAGTTACATTGCTAAGCAAGCAGCTAGATTTTTTGTTACGTTTCCGTCTTTACTCTGGGCATGTGGACGAAATGCCCAGTCCTCTTCTCTCGTCTTCTAAAGTGAAAGTTGCCTGTGCTCCGACTCTTCATCTGTCGCTCTCACTGGGCCCTTTAATGGATAGAAGTTGTTGGATAGATCCATAAAAACAAGTCCAGCAAAGTGTTTGTTTTGGATGTAGCCGTAGCCGCTGATGTAGCAGAGAAGTGTGTTGTCTTTTTGCTGTTGCGGAACTTATTTCTGTCCCATAGAGCCTACATGCCAAAGGCAGATGTGTATCTACAGCGCTGGTTCAAGTGGCAAAAAGTGTATTGTGAACAGAGCCAGGCCACTTTAGAGAAAGAGACAATGTTACAACTTTGGTTCCCAATCGAGCCGAGTCTGGTTCAGTTTGTATTGTGAAGCCTTGGTCCGTTCTATAATGTCAAGTCTCAAATCATTAAAATAGTGACTCAAGTGCACATTTATTATATTCAAATTAGAAATCGTTTTGTCTTGCTCTTTGTGGACAGGTGACTTCACGCCTTCACGTTTTTGGAATGTTTTCAGTGCTTTCTAGTCTCTTCCGTACAACGTTCAGACAACTTGAATCACAAAAGTTTTCCACTTCTTTGAAAACCGCTCCTCCGCTCAGCCTTTACTTTAGAAAGACCTCCACGGCCAATTTTCTCACTTTGCAGTACATTCAGGCGAGTTGAAGTGCAAAACGAATGGACGGAGCCGTGCAGAGAAAGAAGAGGAGAAAGAGAGGAGAAAGGTCATCTGTCGTCAAACTGCTCCTTTAATCCAAACGCTACAGAAACACTCGTAAAAGCTTTTGTCTGGGCCGGCTGATGAACGCGATGGAAAAAGGCATGCTTCACTTTCTGAGCTGGATTTGTGGAGCTGCTGCGATTCTTCTGTCCGCTCGTTTATAAAGGCGCTTGTGCTTAAATCACAGATGTGTCTCGTCAAATGTAACAAAAGCTGAAATAACGTACTGCTATTGGTATGAGCAAAGTGATGTCATGAAAGTGTTTAATTTTACAGAAAACCACCTTGATATAATCTTCAAGCTGCTCTCAAGAGTTTATTTGTGCAAATTTTCAACAGCATCTGAGACTCAAAAAGACCTATACCAGGTCTACAACAAAAGAGCTGCATTTGCCCAATTCAAATCAATCAAAGTCAATCAAAGCCACACCTGCATTTAGTTTAAAAAGTGTTTAGATAGTTAAGCAAATTTATACAAAGTTTTACAAAATAAAACATTCCACATATTGTGTAAATTCCCAAAAATGTTTTTGATGGCGAGTAATGCGCCTGTGCCTTTTTCAAAGAGAGAGTTGAATTGTCAATCAATTTAGACATTATGAAATAACCAGTATACGCACAACTAGTGAATTTCAACCAGTGCCAGGGAACACTTGTGTTTCTTGACATGCTACCAGATGTGAGTTAAAGTATTTATGAATCAGACTCATTAAATACTTTACTATTTTGGTGTGTCTAAATTAAAAATGAAAACCAAACAATCACGATTTCAAAATTAAAAGTGTAATAACATTAAATTATTAATTTTCTATGTGCCGTGAAAAAATGTTACAGAAAAAAAAAAGTTGGTTGCACTGCCTAAACAACTGCTAATTTAAAATAAACCCATACGGTGTAGGCTAGTGATAAATGTACTTTTTAAAGTCTAATTTCTCATTCATAATCAAAACTCATAGAGCCGCCATGATGTTTTTAAAGAGCCTTACGTGGCTCTCGAGCCGCAGGTTGCAGACCCCTGGCCAACACAACTGCTAATAATTTCAGACAGATGAACAGCGTGTATTGTATGTGTAAAATAAACTTTATTAATCAAGTTATTTAATAATTTGATTTTGTTTTGAAATAATTCCTATAAACTCTTCAAAAAATGTCATACTTTGAAATTTTTAAAGCAACCTTGGCACCGCTTTCCTCCAAGGAGATATGTATGTTTAATGCTACACTGGGCAACATTCTGTCTAAGGTAAGCACATCTATCTATCTGAAGGAAAGCAGGTAGTGCAAAAAAGAACAAAAAAGTTGTTATAGTTTCTCCAAAATAGTTTCTCACACTTGTGGAGTTAACACGATCCTTTGGACATCTTCAAATTCTCAAACGTGAACACAACATATGAGAGTTTTTACTTCAAAGATGGACATTACCATTTCAGACAAACTGGGGCAGCCGTCGCCAAGGGTTACGGCGCTGCGGACACTTGGCATTCACCTTACGACCGCCGCATAGAAGTTTGAAATGACCAAAGTTAGATGTGAACTTGAACAGCTAAGAAATGTCACTACTGTATGATTTAAATAAAAAAAAAAAAACTTTCTTTTTTTGTATTTGGTCTGCTTGCTCTCTCAGTTTAGAGACTCAGTGTCCAAAAATGTTAAAATATTTAAAGGTGCACTGTGTAACTTTTTGACCAAAAATAGACTTTAATGAAAGCATGTTTTTTGTCAATTGGATTTCTTTGTTGCACTAAACAAATTCAAAAAGTCTGCTTCATTACTTAGAAAAGACTTGAATGTGTGACCATGTATTTATTTCTGCGTTGTGTGTGCTGGTTGAGCCCGATCTCACAAGAAAGCGTACGTTTACAACTACATTACGCAACATGTAAATTACATATGATTAGCTGTTATCATACGGCTGTTTTGCGTAATTATAGTACCCATCACAGTCCCAGTTCATTTCAATGGTGGTTGTTAGGACGTGTTCTTATTTGCGAATATTAATGAAATCCTGATTCTAATCTTAACCTGCCCCAAGCCCCAGACTTAATCTCACCAATTTAAGTAACTTCATGCCTAAACTTACCAGTTTCACTTGAGGAAAACGTCCTCACGTGGCTGCAACCAAAACTTGTGTTTTTTAACGCTGTGAAATCTCATGTCATTTTTACGCTTTTTCATATAAATGCACTGCGTAACTTAAGTACTAAAAACAGCTTTGAACTCGTGCTCAAAATACGCTGTTTTTGTGTCGCGGTCGCGCTCTAGTGATACTGTGTTGGCTGGTTTATGATTGTTGGTGCAGGAGTGAACCACAGGACACAGCCAAACGCTGGGAGGCAGCTTCCATTTAATCTGGATTACATGGAAGCTGACATGTAAGAGACAATTACATGTCAGTATTTTTCCAGATTTCTTCAGGTCAATAAATAAAAACATCAGAACAATTTAAAGGCTTAATAATGACTTAAAGGGGCACTGTGTAAGAAAAATAAATAAATAAATAAAGTGATAGAGTCAACTCACCTGCTCAATTACAAAAGCTGTAAAACTAGGACTAAGCTCACTACGCTACAGATCTGCATCAACAGTAATACAACAGCAATTTTTTTTTTTGTGACCCACCCCGCCCGACCCAATTTAAAATTCAACCCGGCTCACAAAATGTGCTTACAATTTCAGGAGCCGACCCAAACCTGAACCAGCACACTTTAGAACTATTGAGGCTGCAGGGTACGTATGTATGCGGAGGGAGGGGCGTGATAAGTGAAGCAAAAGGAGGCTTTTTGTTATGGCACTGGTAGATTTAATTTTGCGTTCTAAACGGTGAGAAGCGAAATGTGTATTTATTTTGTCTTTAGAAGCCGTGTTTAAAAAAGTCTTTGATTTTGGCTGATGTTTCTGCTGTGATGGTTGAATCTGTCAATAGCAATTAAGGCTGCACTGGCATTAGTGAATCACAAAGGCTGCAATTTTTGAAGTGCCATAATTTCCTTCACAAACAATAAAATATCCTGTGATTGTGCGTAAACATGTTCAAACTGGTTCAAAACATGTATTTTAGTAGTTTGTCAGTTCATACATATAAAGTAGTTGCTTTGTGATGGATGGCTTTAGAATGGGAACCTTGAACAGAATTCTATCATTAAAACACATGTTGTAAATCTAACAGTATCACAATCTTTTTTTTTTTTTCTACCGCTTAATCCCGTTAGGGGTCGCGGGTGACTGGAGCCTATCCCAGTGACTTTGGGCCTTAGGCGGGGAACACCCTGGACAGTGGCCAACTTGCCGCAGGGTTAGACAGACAAACATTCACTCTCTCATTCACTCACTAAGGGAAATTTACAGTGATGCCCAATTAACCTAAACATACATGTTTTTGGAGGTGGGAGGAAACCGGAGTACCTGGAGAAAACCCACGGTGACATGGGGAGAACATGCAAACTCCACCCAGAGAGATCGTGAGATGTTGATATGGTCCGACCCAGGAGTCGAACCCACGACCTCCTTATTGGGAAGCCAGAGCTCTAACCACTTGGCTACCGTGCACCCAGTATCACAATCTTAATCAATAAAATAGCAATTCCATTTGTTTTTTCACAAATCTTGGAAGTTTTGCTGGATTGGGTATATATAATATTAGTTCAGCCGATATCATTGTTGTGGTTTTATTTGAACATAATGAGATTGATTTATTGGCTGGTGTTGATCCTAAATGACTCTTATTAGACATTTTATTCAGATTAAGTTGGAAAGTTCTGGCTCGCACTATAAATAACAATAGTAACTTTGCTCTTTACACTGGTATCGGTTGATATCAGGTATCAGCATATATTATCATAGTATTTGCCAAAACATTCTGCCAAATTGTGGTATTAACATGTCTCACTCATTGTAAGCATTTATTACACTGCTCTTTCACAATAAAGCGCTTTCTACAGCTGGAGATTATGAGGCTTTTATTATTTAGGAGTCACAGGAAGTGTTAACTATAACTACCAGGGCCTTATCGCTAACTAGCGGAGCTAAAAGTAAAACTTTGACATTTTTGCTGCCGTTTTGAAAGACTATTGTGGATACTGGATATTTTCAACTAGACAAACATCGCATTTAGTGACCACGCAAAAAACGGCTGAAGTTTAAGTCTGAAGTTACAAAAGGGCTAAGTTTAGGTCTGGGGTTGTATTTCTGTGAGATTGGGTTTCAATAGGTCTCTAATTCTGACCAAACAAGAGCTGTGTGAGCTATTCAGAGAAATACTCTGAACAAATGACAAATGCTTCAAATGGTCTGGCATTTGTTCGGGTAAACGTTTGAATCAAATAATAAAACTTAACAAGTTCCACCAAAAAAAAAAAAAAAAAATGTCAAAGCGACTGAGAAAAACTGTAAATGCCTCAATCTCGAAAAAGAGCATTTCTATGAACTGATGAAAGGACATGAGAAATATTTTGAAGAAAAAGGAATTTAATCCAGACTTTCATTGAAAAAAGACCAAGGACAACCTCAAAGAAAACCTAAGAGAATAAACTATGATGAGCACCATATGTAGAACTGCTGTGACTTCACTTGAGTACATATTGGGATAGAATAGATAGATTAAAGACTGTAGCCCAGCAGTTCCCAAACCTTTCAGAGCTACAAGCCCATTTTTGACCCAAAAATTCCTCGAGGCCCCCCAATAAGGTTTCACACTTTATTCAAAAAGATGTAGAAGG
Organism: Mugilogobius chulae; assembly: GCA_038363315.1. Classification (NCBI taxonomy): domain Eukaryota; kingdom Metazoa; phylum Chordata; class Actinopteri; order Gobiiformes; family Gobiidae; genus Mugilogobius; species Mugilogobius chulae. The sequence goes on along the minus strand of CM076412.1, from coordinate 15,118,022 downwards.
TAGAAAAGGATAATGCTTGTGGTCTTATTATGGATTTAAAATAGTAAATAATCCGGATACTCCGGTTTCCTCCCACCTCCAAAAACATGCAAGTTTAGGTTAACTGAGCATCACTGTAAATTTGCCCTGTGAATAAATGAAAGAGTGAATGTCTGACCCTGCGACAAGTTGTCCACTGTCCAGCGTGTTCCCCCGCCTAAGGCCCAAAGTCACTGAGACAGGCTTCAGTCATTCACGCCAGAATAAGCGATAGAAAATGATTGAGTTTCGGATCTAAATTGTAGGTCACTGAGCACCACTGGTCTTGATTTTTCAGTCAAACTCTATCCACCTCTATATGGACAAATACTAATTTTCAATCAGAGAATATAAGAATCAGTGCTACAATATAATTTATTAGTTTTAAATAGTTATAACAACTGTCAAAGTGTTTCTACTGAAAAGACTGAAAAGTAGTAATTGACAGAAACGTTAATAAGAAAATGGTGCCACTAATGAAGCTGTCAATAGAAATGCTGTAATATTCTGTGAATGTCACACTGGTAACAGTGTCTGGCACTGCAGTAAGAGAAGTGTAAATGACTGTCATTTGCATAAGTACATCTCACCCACAGCAAAATCTCATTTCAGCTAATGTCGAGCATAATCAGGACTAAAAAGTCAAAATTAAAATTTTTAAATCATGCAAATTGATACATCAGAAAGATAATTTTATTCATTACAAAATAAGGTAATAGCTTCTGCTGATGCATATGCAGTTAGCACTCATCTAAACAGGATTCAATTTATAGTTTGTTACACAACAGATTATCCAAGTGTGTTGCCTGCTTAAATTTTATGTTAAATACTGTAGTTATTTTTCAGGACCCAAATTACCTTGGTTTAATCTGAACTGAAAAAAAATCGGTGTTTAAAAATCCGCCCAAGGACTACAGATGGAAATGAGGTCTTTAGCTAAATCTGTGTGTGTCGCTGCAGCTGGACCGGACAGAGGCTCCATGGCCACAGACTCATCTCAGTTTAGGATTTTTTGTAATTCTTCAACAGTCTCACATGAAAGCGTAAGTTCTCTACGACACTAAAACAGCGTATTATGAGCAAGATTTTAGTTTTTTTAATTTTTATTTTTTTTGAGAACTTGTATTACGCCATACATACAGCCAGTGTTGGGGAGTAACGGAATACATGTATCGCCGTTACGTATTCAGAATACATTTTAAGAGTATTGTATTGTACTGTTACAGTACTGCTTTCAATCGAGGTATTTAGAATACAGTTACTTTTATAAAATCAATGGAATACATTGCATGTAAAATAAATGTAGACCCATTGTTAAAAACACCACAGAAAACCAATGCGTAATGTTTTCACAGCAGCAGCTTGTCAGTGGCTGTGCAGAAATAACAGTGTCCAATCAGATCTGGGATTGTTTAGGGGCCATTCATTGCTTGCAGACAGACAGACCAATCAGATTGGTGCTTTATGGACAGCTACATTAGAAGTTTGTTGATGGTTGTCTTCGGTTGTATCATCTGTATAACTTTTTCTGGACTTTGTTTACGTAAACAAAGAAGACGCCTGGGTTTGGATTGTTCATTTTAGCTACGAATGGGATTCGTTTTTCAAAGAGGAACAGTTTGTTTTTGCAATGAAAATTTTGACGAAGCATTCACAACACAAGGCACCGGACTGTTAGCAAAGGATTTGTGACACTGGAACTGCTCTGAAGCTCACAGACGACACGATGATGAACTGTTGTTGGACTAAACCCACGATGAGCCACACGCGTGAAATCTGAAGTAAACATCTCCTCTCGACTCCGGTGAGTGTGACTGAAACAAAGCTGAACTATTAGTTATTATACAAAGTTATTATAACACTTGTTTACGTGGAGATGCCTTACTAGCATTACTTAACAGAACTAAGAAGAAACACGAAACCTAATTTGCATTTCAATATAAAAAGTATTCAGAATACAGTACATAAGTAACAGTTTCAGACCAAGTATTCAGTATTCTGTAATTAATACATGTTCAAAGTATTCTACCCAGCACTGCATATAGTATGATTAAAAAGCATAAAAATGACAGCGTAAAAACAAGAGTTTTCAGTGAAGCCACGTCGGAAATTTTCTTTAGGTGAAACGGGTAAGTTTAGGCATCAAGTCACTAAAATGGGTAAGTTTCGGTCTGGGGTTTGGGGCAGGTTAAAATAAGGATCAGGATTTCGATAATATTCATAAATAAAAACACATCTTTACAACTACGATAGAAATACCACTTTGACTACATGCACAAAGCAAAAATGTGTAACCGAATTGCAGTGACCCACAGACATAAAGAGAGGAACAATTAAAAAATCTCGTACGAAAATCCTTACTCTGGTCATATCTCCCTGAACTCGTAGATGGCACATCGAGCTTAAAATTAGGTCAAAACTCCAGTAGGTGCAGAAGACTTAACCTGAAGTTCCACACACCTCAAGTGTCTGTTGTATCCACAGTTTATTTCGCTCAAGCAGGACACCGGTCTGTGACTATGAATAGATGCAGCCACTGTATGTACTTTTTTTTTGTTTTTCTTCTTAAAATTAATTGATTCAACTCTTAATCAAATGTACTCAATGACCCAGACAGAACTGTCCCATAGAACTCTACAAATGAAATGGAAAAATTAAGCATCTAAAGAACATACTGTGTAAGAAGTGTGTTTTCAAATATGCATGAAAGCCGAGAGCGCAAACACAGTCTACCTTAATAACAGAAGTTTGAATATTTGTATTTGCTAGTTTTGTCGCTGGTTGTTTACCTCAGAGCTGACATACTGTAGGTCACATGGTCAAGGAGCACATTGTTATTCATCAGGAGGAAGTGTCTGGGGAGAGGGAAGTGTCTGCTTAGCCTGTGACCTGACCTCACACAGGTGAAGAAGTTAAACTAAACATTTTTTGCTGCAGGAAAGAAGAACTCATTCCATATACAACTTCTTGTAAACTATGAATGATCTCGCATGATTAAAAACTCAGGGAAGTAGAATTTTCATATAAAATCCCTTTTGAAAAATACGACAAATGTTTTGTGTTTGTTTCATTGTTTGACAAAAACGTTATACAATAAATATTTTGTCAGTGCAAAGGCAGGGTTAGGGACAGAGTGAATGACAAGAGGCTGACTGTACAAAACACATGTATAAATTGTTAAACAAGACTAAAAACTTATGGTGCATTCCAGGAAACAGGGACCCTTCTGCCAAGCTGTCCCAGGGCTGCTAGCCCCTTTGTAAAGCACTTTGTATTTTTATCTGTGAAAGGTGCTAAATAAAGATTCATTACGTATTGTATTGAGTTTTGACCAAGCCCCAGTGATAAAAGATGGTCGCCTCTTAACGTCAATGGTTGCGCTCAATGGTGCATTGTTGCAATTATCCAGCTTAAATTCAGCTAACCTCCAGCCACTGAGCATGCGTAGGTTGTTCGTTCCACACGTGACCCTAGAGTAAGCAGGCCTGTTGCCGAAGCTAAAGATTAAAAAGTCTTAAAAATTTTAAAATCCACTTTTGAGTCGGAAAAATGTTCATGATGTGAAACTACATAAGATTTGTCATAAAGTACCCAACCCCCTTTTTGAAAACGATCTCCGCGGTCGTAATGGGTGAGTAATATGATAATTTTGTCTTAAATGAAAGGCATTCCTCGTTTATCATTGTCGGCGTATCGCCACAATGCATAAATTGTGAAAACCGTTAACTACCGATCACCGCGCATTGTAAAGCGCTGCCACGAGCCCGGTGTGTGTATATTCATAGAAATTAACGTATGCGCCAAATTTGCCGCGCGGCAGAGCTTCCCGGTGTGTGTTGGCCTTAAGTGACTGTGAGGCGAGCACAGACTGTTTGCTCTATGAAAAAAATCTTTCTGGACTAAGGGGATTTTCCGTGCTTAGTACATGGTAGCGGCATTACTTATTCAAGACGGTGTTAAGCTAGCAATGTTCTATCCTGTATTTGATAGGATCCATGGTTTTGACCCAGTGTTTTATATGTCTACAATGCAATGTCCAGCGCAGGTCTGCTTTAAACATGTAAAGAGCCCGATTTTGCCTCTCCTTGCTGTTCACTGTTACTGACACTAATCAGGCAAAAGGATCAGCGCAATGTAAAAGAGCGAGAGCATGGAACGCTTCTAAAATTAACTTTTTATAACTGTTTTCTGAAACAAGGCAAAAACCGGTCAGAGGCACAATGATCTGTGTGTTCAACCAACCCTTAACCTCTGGCCACCATCGCAAATTGCGCACAGAACTTATCCGGAGAAACCTGCCTGTCCTCTCCTTTTCTTTCACAGCTCACGTTTATCAAAAACATCTGTTTCTACATGCTTCCAGTAGATGCTGACATCCAGAGCTTTCCTTTTAATCAAAATTACCATAGGTTCTATTTGGACAAAATCCAGAGGAGGGGTGTCGAAGACGCTGTTTAGTAGAAGTGAGTGAAGTGATGCGATGGGAGATACGATGCGAGGAGCGCGAGTCAGGCTTTTTTTGCGATGCGAATTTATGCGAAAACGTCCACTAGAACGGAGGTTTTGAGTCTGATACAGGTAGATTCACTGTTTGAGGAAATGATTCATGTTCTCAGATTGAGACTGGTGAGTGAGAATCGGTACGCTGATCTCAGCTGCGGTAGTCCAGCGGCAGCGCTCGGGCGCTCCGCTTGGAGGGACAAATACAGCGTTTACTGTTCCAAACAACTTTTCCTGTTACAAACACGTGTAGACATGGGCAAGGATAGTATGTAGGTTCTAGTAAGAGGAGGAGGGTGAATACGGAGGTTAAAACCACCGACGTGCGCGCGATCTTCACCGGCATCAGTGTGTGGAGCGGGGAGAGCGCAGACGCAGCGGCGGGTTAGCAGGGAAGTGTTTACTTATTGGTGCTATTTCCAATTCATTATTCTTCTAAAAAAATGAAAAAAAAATAATAAAAGATGTCTATCTCCCTCTTTTACTCTCAAAAACAATCTTATTCAGCCTCTGAAAAACTACAATAATAAGGGCCTAACATAAATAATATTTACATATATACAATATATTACATATTTAAACTTGAATAAACCTAACACTTTCCAATTTATAGTAAGCTCTATCTTAAAGTATATTTAAGCTACAGCCGTTTGAATGTTAAAGAGTAAAAACCCCATTTCCACTGAAAAAAACCTTGGCGCCCAAAGGGTTAACTGGGCAACATTTTGAAGACTTTTGCCAGTAATAAATCAAAGTTTGTTCTGGCCTTACCTCCTTCACATACTTCTCTCTCTCTCTCCATCTCTCTCTCTCGTGAAGCTGCCAGACCAAAATCCTCTGGACTCCGGACTATCTCTTAAGTGGGTTAAAATGGGATATTTAAGGAGCGTCCGGCCTGTGGAGGTTAGTTCAAACGAGACCCTCCGTGGACCTCGCCTAATACATCGGCTAAATGAAAAGCACCATGTTTCAACCCGCTTTTTTATCAGGTAAATCAATCCCAGCCGCGGACATTTGAAACTCGACACAAAGACGTAGTGATGCCGGTAAGTACTCGCTCAGGATGTCGGCGGTTTTTGGTGACGCTGTATCTTCCGGTCGCATCTATAAATAGTATCTCCTGACAAATTGAGGTTGCGCTTATCAGAAAATTGAGATTTCCCAGCTTTGAGGTTGAGATGGGAGTGACACTTCAAAGAGCTTTTGGGCCGGGCAATGTCAGGCCACGCAGGCGCTGATGGCACAGGGAAGGCGATACGGAAAATCAGGGAAAAGAGGAATTCAGGAGACAGCCCGTGTCAAACCATGAGAGGAAAAATGTGAAGAGTTGTCACGAAGGAGTGGTGGAAAGAGCCCAGAATCATTTTTGGGGCATAAATTACAATACATTAGCGTTGGCAGATGGAGTCAGAGATTTTTATGATCAGCTTCCATTGCACATATGAATAATAAATGAGATCTCGTCGTAAACCAGCGCTTGTTCCTTGAATCCATGCCAAAGCCTGATAATTTATCCACAATGAACAAGCCTTGTTCCCTGTGTTTTTACAAAGCACTTCATCAAGATCGCCGGCCCTTTTTAAATACTTTTTAAAGAACATGCTCATGAGAGAAAAAGTCTGCTTATATCTATAACTAATACTAATACTATGCACATATATTTCGTTTTTTTATGATTTATTCATTCTGTGTAATAATTAATTAATTCATCCATTTTTCAATACTTGTTTTCGTTTTGGATCGTGGGTGACTGGAGCCTGCAGTGACTTTGGGCCTAAAGCAAGAGAACAACCTGGACATATTGAGGGTGTGGCCTGCTGTGGTGAACAGATCCATATGAATTTATTGGAAATTGCAACTGTCTTGCTCTTTCAAGACATTTCCTGGTTATTTACTATTTCAAATCGAGATACAACTAAGTCCTTATGAATGTTGTTGACGTAAACAGATGTTAAGATTCCAGTTTGGCGCTAGCATTTAGTCTGCCCTAACTGCTCAGCATCTGAGATCTGACGGGATCAGGCTTTGACAAGCAGGTATTGTCTTATTATTAGGAACTACAGTGAATAATTTAGTTTTATTGTTAATTTCAGTGATGTTTTTTAGGTTTTGCACATTATAGTTTTATGTGGAATCTAAAAACACAACTTACTACTAACACCACTTAATGACTTAATGATTAAAATGTAATGCTAAAGTCAGTTAGACCCACTTTCAGAAACTGTTGCTATGTGAACACAGACATGGGACAGGGTAGTTCTTCTGACTAAACAGGACTGAGGAAATGTGGGGAGTAGTTCTTGTACTTTCATGTGGGAAAACGCCTGTAGATTATTTTCCTTGTTTCAAAGTGTTTTGAACTGATTCCAAGACATTGCTTCTTATTTCAAGCCAAATTATTTGCCAATCGGTTAAGAAACTTGTTCTTACCCCTCTGGCATTTTTTGTTCGTAGTTTAAGCCAAATTATCTTTTAACCAGCTAAAATGTCTTGAAACCAGTAAAAATAGTCTACATTACATAAGCAGTTAAATGGTATTCAGTTAAAACAGAAACAGTTTATTTGCCGAACACCACTTAATTAAATGTTCGCCATACAGAAGCGAAAGCTGAAGCCACTTAGACGGGACAGGGTAGTTCTTTTGACTAAATTGGCTGGTGGAATGTTGGGACTAGTTCTTGGTACTTTCATGTGCAAACTAGACAATAGTTTGTCCAGTTTGTCCTCAGAGCATCAGATTATCATGAAAATACACAATACTAAAATTGTGTCAGTATGTTTGCAAACTGATGCTTCGACCTAATGTACAATATCACAGACAAATACAATTTGTATGAATTTTTGTTATCTTTGTAAAATCTGCAGTATATAACTCAGCTTAATTAACTCCAAACATTGCCATCAGAAAGTTGGTCATTGACCACATCGGCAAGCAAAATATCAAGGATTAGTAACAGGTCAAATCAGCTGGTCTGGAAAATGAGCCAGTTTTTCTCTTACAAACACAATTCAAACGTAGTTTTCTGCCGAAAAAACATGAGGAGAAGGTGAAAGGAGGGTCTGAGAGTGGACCCAGAGTGAGTGGACAGCTGGTGTTTGTGATCACGACAGTATTGAGTGGACAAATCAATGCTGGTGTCACATATTGTCTAGAAACGACACTGACCTTTGCAGGAAGCAGTCAATTTGTGACTATTTTGACTTGCTTTTTGCTCAGTTTGTACTTACATTGCCAAAAAAAAAAAAAAAAAAGATAAAGTCAGAATAGTAGACATTGCTATTTAATCACCATATACACAGCCAAAAAAACTTATTTTTGTGCTTAGCTTCACTCCTTGGCAAGATTCAAAAGGTCGACTATAAACTTAACACAACACCACATTTAAAGTTAACAAGTGTCATAAAGGTTTGTAGCTGCATAAAACAGAACAATATTCGGCTGAAACAGTCATAAACTTGTACAGATTTTCAACAACAACAACAACAACAACGAGTGAAAAGTGAAAGAGCCACACAATTGTTGGGAATATATAACTTTACCTTTGAGAATAAACCGCTGTGCTCTACTGATTTCAAATACATTTAAAATAAGCAATATGCAGTAAGTAATAAGAGAAAGAAAATTGTTTTAAACCTGGAAAACTCCCTGATGACAACAGCAATGTTTCTTTCATTAAAGTGAAAGATGTGACTGACTGTTTACACGAGAACTGTCAAAAAAACATCAAACACCCACTACACAAAGTTTACGCAAAGTGGAGCTAACACTTTTTTTTTCTTTAAGCGTTGTATACGATGTTTAATAGAATTGTTTACTAATGCGAGTCTTTCTGTGTTTGTGATTTTAGTGCAAACTGAGCAAATCAGCAAGTTTCAGTTCAAAATGTCACTAACCTTATCTCATATCTCAGTGCTAAGACCTGTGTCATTTCAAGCCTCTGTCCAGTCAGAACTGAGCACTGATCACAAACACCTGCTGTCAAACCAATCACACTGCTGCTCTCCACTCCCATCCTCTCCTTTCAACTTCATGTGATGTGTTTTCAGCAGAAAGGTTTGTTTGAAATGTGTTTGTGAGGGGTGTTTAAAAGTTATACTTTGCATTAAGATTTGAACAAAAGCAATGCAACTATTTACCACAAATCTATCCTATCAAAAATTATACTAAACAAACTGTGGGAAAAAAAAGTGACCCGGAAGTACAAGTATGTTGTCATGGCAACACAGGATCTGAGTGGGAAAGAAGAGAATCAGAGTCTAAAGGGCGATTTATACTTCCCCGTAGATCTCCCTCAGATCAGTCACATGCTCAGGGGTCTCATTTATAAAAGAGTGTGTAAATAACTACTTGGGGAAAAAAATGAGATTTGTTCTGAGTGAAAAATTATCCAGATTTATAAAACCTTCCATAAGCACTCTTTTCCTACTGAGCAACAGAAATCTGCGGCCAAGATCCTGCCTCAGGCCACGCCCCCTTCACGCTTCCGTTTACGCAAATGAACGATCTAAATAAACATGAGCTGATAATGAGTTTGACTGACAGAGGGAGGAGCAGAGGAGACACGCTGCAGCAGAACACGTCGCACAGGCTTGAAGGAAGTTGATTCAAGAGTGATCTTTGCTTCTCTGAGACACTTTAACACATGGCCCTTGAAAACACTGTCACTTTAAACACGTTAGACTACTTTATCGGAACCACTGCTTTGGTGCAGCTGTAAAGATTATTAAATGGACATGAAAGGGGAAAAAGTCATCGCTTTTGTAAAGCCTGCAGCCACATGCACGCGGGGGTTTGCGTGTGTAAAGCGCGGACACGTCGTCCGTGCTGTGGACCGGGATTTGGGAAGAAGCCGCGACTTGAGGAAAAGACAGCGGGACGCGTGTGCTCCCTAAACGCGAGTCAGACTATGTCTAGTGAAAGTTTACTATAGAGACTAGACACTGCTGCTGCGGGGATCATTCAGCGTGAAGCGCACGTGCACATAAGAGCGTGCACAAGAGCGCACATCTTTCACCAACATAAGCTTTATGAGCGCTTTGAAAAAACTATTACAAAAAATAACAGAAAATATAGCTGTTTGTTATTTTTCTTTTTTTTTAAAAAAGTCATATTCGCCCATTTCAAATGTTCCTCAAACATGCCGTCCTCTCGTTCTCTCCTCTCACGTGTCTCCTGCCTCTGAGCCGTGTTTCAGTGAAGTCTGTCACACATACGAAATGTCCAAAATGTGCGGACAGATATGTAATGTTTCACATTCAAGCTGGTTTTCATGAATTGTCAAGTTTTACATAAAAAGCTGCTCCGTACTTTTCGAGGCTCATTTTGTGCGCAAGTAAGCTTTACAGCGGACTCACACCAAAAGAAACTAGAGCGACTTGAGTCCGCTGTTTGAAATGAGACCCCAGGTCCTCTCACAGTTTGCCATTGGAGCTTCTCTTCAGAGCTAATCAGGTTCCAGGTGTGTCTCGTCAGTTTAACCAATCACATCTAGATCACCGATCAGCTGTGGTTTCGACGCTATGTGACTATGGTGCGTAGGAGCACGAGAACAGCACAAACATGGTGCTGCTTTTGTTGCAAGCTTTCTGATTTGCTACCACTACCCCTGGGGAAAAAAACAATAGACAGAGCAGCCAATGGCAGCCTGTGAGACACAATTGTGTCTCACAGGACCAAATGCGATGGACATTTGGTCCTAAAGCTATCCCCTACCTCCGCAATGAAAAAAAATAAATAAATGTGCGCCGCTTCTAAACTGGATTTTTTATAAGGAAAAAAGTTGTACAAGTGTGCGCAAAATATGCAAACAGAAGCTCTGCGCACACAACCAGACTCGCTGCTCATGAGCCCGGGCAGAGGCGCTGTTGCTTTTGGCAAGTCTCGGTAAAACTAAAACATTTATTTAAATGTAATTTTTTGCAAGTCAACTCAAGACAATCATTACTTGTGATTAAAAAATTTTATCGCTTGACAGCCCTAGTGTCCGTGTGTTCATCCCATTTTGTCTGGGACAATCAGATTCACTAGAGAAAATCTGATTTTGAGAAAATGTGAAAATCAGCATTTTGCCTCACATAACAAAAACACATTAGGAAAATATTAAAAGAAAAAAACAACAACACTCTTTTCATTGTTTTTTCACTAACAAAGCAAACAGACGGTTTTACACTTCACCATATGGACAGGTTTAAACTTTCTTTAACTTCTCTTCTGCTTTTGGTCTTGGGCATGTAAAATGTATACGTTTGCCTTGTGGATAGACAGTATTTAAAAATCCGAGAAATGCATTAAACATTGAAGTCTTCTCTCTATGTTTTTGCTCTGTCCTAGGCCTATAAATGATGCATAAAGCTCTACGAAGGCTGAAGGCTGTAGGCGATCTCACAGCCAGCTTATCACTGACAAGTATCCAAAATATTTCCTCAGCCCAGGCAGTGACCTCAGGTATGTCTGAAGAGAAGTGCATTTATATCCACTCCATTGACAAAACGCTGCAGCAGTGGAGCACAAGCAGGACTGAGGCTGTGGGCTCTCAGTCAATCTGCACATTTTGTTTAGTATGTTTAAGTTATGAGATCTGAACTGTGTGGAGTGGGCGGGCGGACGGGCTGCTATGCACAAAACTGGCTGCAGGAATATTGAGTTTATAAGACGTGCTGGTAAATGTGTAACGTATGGCTTTAACCTCGTGATAATTAATGCAATTGACGGTTTTAGTTAAACTTTATAAGCCTATGAGATGGAACAAGACAAGGTTTTCACAAGACGAGCCACGAGGTTGGGTCCACACATTTTATTTTTGGACAATCTCCCTCTCATTCACAAAGATATCAGCAAAATATTTTAAACAGAAAAGAAAAAATAGTAAAAAAATATTGTAAAAGAAGCACAACACAGTTATCTGCAGAAAGGTTACTGAGAAAGTTGTTATCTGAAGCCTCTTTAGACTAGTTTTTAAGGCTCTTTTTGCAGTAAGCATCTGATTTTCTTTTAAAGTGAAACTAAACACTCAGAGACTTACTCTGCCCATAACAGCTCTCAAACAGGCTCGCAAAAAATGGAAATGTGCAGAAGCCTTTTAAGGGATGCCCAGTGGATGTGAACAATGATTGACAGGACGAAATATGGACAGTGATCATAGCTGGACAATTGATGCCAGTGTTGTGTCGGAGCGATCCTGATGTGTGGCGAGGTTTACAGGTGTGAGGCTGTGTAGCACAGGTCTAGTTGCTTGCTTGCAATTAAGATTTCTTGTTATCACCTTTGCAGACAAATATAAAATCTCTCCTTTACATAAGCACTTGAGGTCATGTGAGTATTTTCTAAAATTGAAAATGAGGAAAGACGGGAAATTTTAAACTTGCGACCTCTTGCACATCGTACCACCTGCTTACTGACCCAATTAACTCTTTCCCTGCCAATGACGGAAATTTCCGTCTAAGCTTTTTATTATATGGGGCGATAGAGGGCTCTCTCATACACGTGTCCAATTCACCAGCACTAAGAAACATGTTGCAGTTTCATATATTTATCACCAGAGGGCAGTATCGCATTAGCATAAGAGACTGACTCGGGTTCAAACACGACGTGCGCAGGCTCGAGCTGGGTCGGGCTAGATTTTTTCGGCCCGATCTAAACTCTACTTGGAAATGTGGAAGGTTCTGATGGTTTTCGCCATCCATAATAAGAGGTAACATAACTAGCAACATGTCGGACCCTGTGTGTCAAAGCATGTTAACCAGATATTAACCCACTGTTTGTTCCCATGTGCAGCACATAAAATCTGTGTGAACTCTTGTGAAGAAACAGAACCAATAATTACTTTTGTTCAGTCTGTTCAATTTTGTCTCTGCAAACTCTGCTCACTGGAAGAAATTATTAATTTGTCTATTTAGTATGTCGACGGTGTCCTAGTCAACACTCTGGAAGGATTTAAGTTTTATATTGATTTTAATGTGAGACGTGATCCAGGTTTGGGAATTTGTGTATTTCTTTGTGGATATATTGCAGAACTTAATGTAGTCTGTGATAAGCAGACCTCACTCAGGGGCTTTCCCTGTAAACAACTTTCAAATTACTAGTTCCTCCATAGTATGATTTTTGCTCTGCACATGTCCCACTCCTCTTTTGCTTTTTGGGAGTTTTAACTGTTTCAGTGACAAAGGTTGGACCATTGATGCCTCTTAATATTAAGAACCCAATTGACAGGTGTGGTAAATAAGGGACTATATTTTGCCCTCAGTCTATGTCTTAGCACTAACGGTACGAGATGTTTTTGTGTTGGCCGCTATGAGCTCCTGAGTGCAGCGCCCAGCACGTGGCATAGATGCGCCGTTTTTTTTTTCTGATCCAGTTAATATAGTGAACCTTAGAACACATGTGCACAACATGACAGTGGAGCAGTGCAAGTTTACAGGATAATATGACCTAAAGTTATAATAAAAAGATCTGATGCATGTGAACAAGAGACTTACCTCAGAATCTTTATCTGTGCATTAAAAGTTTAAGAAACTCAAAAGCAGTGGCGTTGTTTTTATAATCCTTTTGAATGAGACGATAACTGCCTGTCACGGTCCCTGGTGTGACGCATGCAGAGGGTCTTAGTGTTTGAGCACGCAGTAGTCTCGTCATAGGCGCCAATTTGTGTTTTTTTGCGTGGGTGCCCATAATAATTAAGCGCGCACGCGTCATTTGCATGTGTCTTTCATGCATTCATTTTGTTTCTTTTCTACCGGCAACTAACAGACTTCTGGCTGGCGCTGGCACACTCTTTTCCCAGTGAACAGAATCCATACAGTGCATAATACCCCGTAAAGCCCTGGGTCTGTCCTGCCTGTCACCGCAGCTCTCATGGCACCGACCGGGCACTACAAACAGGAGCGGTGCAGGTCGTCTCTTCATACGTCTTGATTCTGAATTGCATCACACCTCAACATTCTCGTCTCCCACTTTTTTCTGCGCTACTTGATTTCCGGCGCTGCTTTAAAGCTCAGTTGTGAATTAAACCGTGATCTCACGGGGCTGGGGAGAGGGACAGAGCAGCAGCACAACGGCTGACGCGGGGATCCCAGTATGCAGCTCTGCTTCGCCCCAGTCCGCCTCCGAAAGTGACCACAAGTCTAATGACAGCGCTCTGAGAGGAAAGATGCTGTATAAGCGCTTATATGGTCCGGGTAAAGCACAGCGCGGGGCTCTGGTCTGAACTGTGCCAAACGGTTCTGTGCGCTCTTCTATACAGTATACTTTTGCCTATGATCTTAATGCACTGCTCACTTGTCACAGACGTTTGCACTCGACTCAGGTTCTCTGAATGAAACTTGAAATCATCCCAAGTACTCCCAAGCAAGTGTTCCTCTGGTTGGGAAACACTGGAGAAGGTTTTGTACTGTGGTCGGATTCTCCCATCATCAATACAAGATCTTTGTGAAATATTAATACAACACTGGATTGTAATAAATCAAGTTGGAATAAAATCTGTAATCAAGCTAAATCGAAAATATTAAGAACATTTGACTGATCTGTTTTGTAGTAACTTATATCTTATTTTCTTCAAAGACATTTTGAAGGCAAACTCCACTTTTATATCTGTGTTTGGCAAACTTCATTGACGCGGCTGAAAACAGTCTGGCCCTTTTGTAATATGCACAGCACCTGTTATCGGCTGCGTTTGACTGGGACAGATAAGGCCGGCGCGTACACTGTGTCAATAGAGGTCCAGTCTATCTCAGCTCCATTCACCGGCCGCTGGCTACAGGCGCTTTGTGAAGACTCCTGTAATCTTCATCTCCATCTCTCTCTCCCTGACTGCCCCGGTCCATTCAGAGCTCGCGTCAGACGTGCTCAGGCAGAGGAAGCTCACCAGGCGCCTATAGTTGGGGGACGTGTGTTAGGGAGAGGTGTTCAGAAAGCAAGGACCTACTGACAGTTTGCATCGTTGTCATTAATTTAGCAATTCAATTCAGAATGTTGTATTGTTTAATGTGTATACGTTTTTACAGTGGTTAGACAATATTTTCAGGAAAACAAGAGACATGATTATATTTAAAGGGGGCCTATTGAGTTTTTGCTGTTTGAGGATTAAACTATAAAAATGCATTTATTTACCACTTTTTATAACACCCAAAGAAGCTTCACATTTTGCATTATTCATTCACTCCACACTCAGTAGTGTTAAGCTACTATTGTAGCCACAGCTGCCAAGGGACAGACAGAAACAAGGCTGCCATTTTAACTCATCGGCCCCTCTAATCACTACTAAGCATTCACACTCACACCAGATCCATACTAGGTAATGTGGGTGAAGTATCTTGCCTGAGGACACACAACACAGTCACTAGATGGCGTACTTTTACCACGACACAAAAACAGCGTACTTTGACAATTACTTCACAGCTATTTTTTAGTACTTATGTAACGTCGTGCATTTAGCACGATATGAAAGAGCGTAAAAAGCGAGATTTCACAGCGTTAAAAAAACACGAGTTTTGGTTGAAGCCACGTGGAGACATTTTCTTTAGGTGAAACGGGTAAGTTCAGGCATAAAGTTACGAAAATTGGTAAGACTAGTTATGGGGCTTGGGGCAGGTTAAGATTAGAATCAGGATTTCATTAGTATTAATAAATAAGAACACGTCTTAACAACCACCATTGAAATGAATGGGGACTGTGACGCGTACTATAATTAAGCAAAACAGCTGTGAACTTGTGCTAATCATACCTAATTTACATGCTGTGTAATGTCGTGGTAAATGTACGCTTTCTTGTGAGATCGGGCTCGGACACAACAAGCTTCAAATATGACTTGAAATTTACATTGGACGACTACGACCTCCGGAAAAATAAACTCTATACGGATTCTTTCCGCAGACACACTGCTCCGAGGTCTGTGTACAAGGGCACATTGGTTTGAAGCACTAGTCTTGCGGGAGGGGCCCAAGTCCTGATTTGCACCAAAGTCGCACTCACCGGGCGATTTTGCCCCTGCCGGTCTAATACTTAAGCGCAAAGAGTTCTCTGTGTTGGCCGCTATGAGCTCCAGAGAGCAGCTCCAGCTCGTGGCACGGCTGCTCTGCTTTGTCTGATGCCAGTTCAATCAGTGAACCTGCACAACATAACCGTGGAGCAGTGCAAGAAGTTCACTGGAAATAAGAAATAATAATAATAATCATATTTTGCCATCAATTCTAATTTTGTCAGTTATGTAGTTAGAAAAAGCCACGTTAAATGCAGTTATTGAATTAGGCAATATATTTGTAAAATAAAATGGATTCACTTTTTAGTCAGACTTGGCTTCAATAAGTTTGTTCTATATGTTTTAACAATACAATGTTGTGTCGACCTAAACTTATAATAAAAATGATCCGATGCTCGTGGTAAGACCTACCTGAGAATCTTGATCTGTGCGTGAAAAGTTTATGAAAAAGCAGTGGCGTGTCCTCGTTATAATCCTTTTGAATGAGACAACTGCCGGTAAGCAGGCTCCCGGTCCCGGTGTGATGCGAGCGGAGGGTCTTTCGTGTGTGACCGCGTCTGCAGCCCCTGTACAGACGAGCGCAGGGTTGTGTCCACCTCGGGTCGGTTCTCTGGATGCGCGCCGTGGTCCAGGTAAAGCACAGCGCGGGGCTCTGGTCCAGACTGTGCCAAACGGTTCCGCGCTCTTCCTCGTGCTCACTCACAGTGGTCACCGCCGTAAAATCAACAGCCTCTGGTCAGAAACGTCCAGCGGCCCGGTGCGCGTGGCCACGACCCGCTCTGACCCAAAAAGCGCTGAAGGGGCCGGACCTCACGCAGCACCGTGCTCTCCTGCTTTATCTCTCTGCTCTGTCGTGGGCAGAGCTGCATTCACACTTAACACTGTCTCATGTTCACTCTATAATCTAAGTCTTTTTTATATGAAGTCAACAGGCTTTATGTAAAAGAAAATACATTTTTTTAGACAAAGTTGTTAAAGTTTGTCATTTGAATAGACTTTTACCAAATACATTTCTATTATTACACTTTTTCCCAAACTGAAGCTCTTGTAGTAACTTTTGCTGTGATATTAATGCACTACTTACGTTTCACAGACATGACACGTCTAGGCCGTTCACTGAATGAAATTGTACCCCACACATCTGGCGGGCACCACACCTGCTGCACTCACTGCGTAGCTCTTGGAGAGAGCGCACTAGAGGCCAACAGAGGAATAACTGTCTTAACCGGTCTAAGCGGGAAGTCTTAAAGGGGCAAGATCGGGGCCTCAGTGTACGACAGGGGTAAACTTACTCGTTGAGCCCGAGATTATTTTACATTTTGGCTTTTCGTTGCATATTGACGTTCAAACGGCATGAAAACCTGCTCACCATACTGCACTTCTTCACACTGTGAAATTAAGTGGTTCAACTTTTATTGAAAAAAATATTTGCTTTTATTAAACTTCTAGGGGCTGTATTGCACAAGTCACAACCAAAAAGCAATCTTAATAGTTTAATTTGCTTTTCATGTGCAGTAATAACATGACGAAACTAAGCTGTCTCCTGTCTTCTTATCGTCACTCTTTCATTTCCTGGTGGCTTTGAGAGCTGTCAGTTTAGACCAAAAACACACATCGAACGCTCTCGTCTAATTTCCTCTGTTACTTTTTCCAATATCAGATGAAGATAGTGATGCAATTATAGCCTGTAAAGACCACATGAGTCCATATCGAGCACAGTGCCACTCCCTGAGGTGAAAACTTATCCGGAGTCATTCATTTTCATATGGTATAATACAACATGGATTATGGACTGGACTTCATTATTGTTTTTTATGTATTTGTCAGCTGTGCCGTACATGGAGACTGCGGAGCTGTGGGAGCTGCTCTGGGAAAACTGATGTGGCAACTCTAGAAATTATACTTGAAAATCTCTTAAAGTTTCTGAAAAATCAAAATTTACTGTATGTAATTTTGCATGATGTAAAAAGCCTAGTTTAACTGCCAATGACAATTTTCAAATTATTCACATTGTTACAGCAATAATATCCAACATCTTCTTTTAAATAGTTTTTTTTTTTTATTATTGTTTTAATGCATCAATAAGGTTCAACTTTTGTTGGCTTCTTAAACAGAAACAAGCCCTGGAAATGTGAGGTCAAACACTTCTCAGACTCCACTTACAATTATTTTCACGGAGCCAATGGACGAGAACAGACACGTTTATATATATAGTTGAACGAAAATGACAAGATACACTGAGCGGAAATCTACATCGTAACACAGTTCCTGAAGATTTTACAGTAAGTAACAAAAGAGTTCCATTAACATATTGCACAGTTTTATTTGGTTATTTTTACAGCTAAGCATGGGTTTTAAACATTCAGTAAATCACTGCTCTACATGCCACAGCAATACTTTGTTTGTAGCATTATTAACCTGGCCAACAAAGTTGCCAAGCTGTAAATTAGAACTACAGTTATTCCATTTGCCATCAGATAGCAGGAAGGGTCTAGTTGGCCTCTGGTCCTTAAGTTGAATATGCCTGTCTGTTGTATAGCATACAGTACTTCTGTGGGGCAGCAATGTCGAGTTCTGCCACAATTACAGTATGTGGTTCACTGCAACACTCTGAAAGAGTTTTTTCTCCTCTTGGTACTTTGTAACTAAGCTCCAAAATGTTGCAAATCTTACCTGTGCGCATCTTGCACATACTTTATGTAATGTCTCTGCTTGATCAGCTGTTGACAGAACTCCAGTCACTGAAGACCAGTTGCCTGCAGAGAGCTGCAAGAAGCCAATCACTTCTGCCTCCTCTGCTTCTCCACCTGAATTAGAATTCACATAATATGAAGCATTCACAGGCTTTATTTTAGTATCTTCAGCCTTACTGTTTAACAAGTACCATGTTCAAACTTCTACTTCCGGTGAATTTATGGAGACCGTTCACAAAAAACAGCATGTGAATCCATATCACCACACCTGTGAAGTCTGATCCAGATGTGGATGATGGTGTCTGGCACCGCGAGATCCAAGGTACAGTTAAATGGTTCAGTGTGCCACATAGATATGGATTTATTACCATGAATGACACCAAAGAGTTGCATTTTAGGAAAACGTAGAAATTCCTACAAAAAGACCTAGGAATCATATTGTCTTTGATTGCAGTATGTAAGTATAGCATCAATACATGTTTTTGATGAAATAGCTCAGTTTTTTGTGAGGGTTGTGCCATTGCTGGAGGCAAGTTGTTCCACCGCTGCATTGCAACTACAGTATTGAAGTCCACTCTGACCTTTTTGCAGGAATTTCAAAGAGGTTATCCCCTCTCAAAGCACCTTTCTACGACGACCTCATCTGCAAAAAAAGAGTGAGAAAAAGAGAATAAGCAGGAATTTCTGAGGCATGTACATTGTTATACAGGGGAAGTAGTGGCAAAGTAGTTAGAATTCACTCATTATCCAAGCTAAAAAAAAAACTTTGCTTACCAACATACAGGATATTTTGTAGACACCTTAAGCTAAGCACCTCACCATCCTGTCTATGTTTATGTTTAGTGCGTAACATGTATACGAAAAAGTTGTCAAAATCCCAAATACATGCATTTTAAAACAACAATACATTAACCAAAAATTATTGCTCGATTAATAATCTTAACAGATTTTGCTTCACAACAAATAGTGTCTCAAAAATGTAAAGACGGTGTAGTCCCTCATTCATCCAGGAGTGATCCATAGTAGAAGTCTTCAAAGTAGTCATCTGGACAGTGTTTCCGAAGATCAAGACGTTTCGACTCTCATCGGAAAGTCATTTTCAATCTGATGGGCCGTCTTGATCTTCGGAAACACTGTCCAGATGACTACTTTGAAGACTTCTACTATGTAAAATGTCGAAGCAATGTTGGAAAGAAAGAACTCAAAATTCAGATACTTGGCAATTGTTACGCCTGGCCCTGGGACGCAACAATAAGAATGAGGGAGACAGGAGACCAGGAAGTTTTAAAGCCCACTGGGGCATTTATTAAACAATAATCTAATCAGTAGTGTTGTCAGTGTACGTGGAAGTGTAGTGTGGTGCGTGAGTGCATGTAGGTGTAAATGAAAGTCAGTATGAAAACGTTTGGGTGTGTTCGTGTTGGATGCGTAAAAGAATAACAAAAAGGAAAAAGGAGTGGCGGCCCTGCGTGGCCCGAGGTCTGGCCACTGGAACGAGCGCAGAGGAGTGAGAGGCGAGGAGCAAGGAGAGAGGACTGGCACAGGTGGAGCAATCAATTATACCCGGTCCAGAGGGCGGAGCCACAGACAGGCGGATCAGGAGCACCTGGGCAGAGAGGAGAGCGGCAGACCAATGGTAACATTCTTGACCACCGTTGCATTGTCAAGATACTTTATTATATATAAAGTACATGTGAATGATAGCTAGCTAAGTGTCTAGTAGTAATCGAGCTGATTGTTAAGGCGATGACAAAGAGGAACAGTAGGGGAAACTAAAGAACCCGAGGGAAACAGTTGGGATAAAACCATTTATAGTGTCAGGATACAGTATTGCTGGCTTGTAGATGTTGCAAATTAGCCCCAACAATGGTCCGATTCTGTGGCATTGCTTACCTATTTCCACATAAAAAAAAAACTCCTTTCCAATTCAAAAGTCTTTAATTTAATTGGTCAAAATGGAAATGCCTGCACTTTCAGCTACTGACCTGTCCACCTCTAGAGCAACTAGCAAAAGCCTAAAGCTAATGGCCAATATGACAGTGAATTACGACACAACTGTTTATTTGATCACTGGGCTTGAGTAGAACATGCAAGCTTCACAGTCAAACAGACAAACTTCTGGAGTGCTAACTGCTGTGCCACAGTATCACCCAGTGAAAGGAAAGAACTTTATGATGTCTGATATGCAAATGGTTTGATTGTTAGCATAAACGTTGCAATATTATTGGCAATATTTAGGTTTTGGCAGGAATTTCATGATTTACTTTAATGTTGTTGCTTCTGGAAGAAAAAAAAAAAAAAAATTCCAATGTCTCCTTAACTCTTTTCATTGGCAAATGCTCCCCATGTGTGTGAAAGAGGATTTAAAAAAAAAAGTCATAGCTCAACCAATATCCAGCTTTTGAACATGTGAGTTTAGTCCAGTTCTGTCTTTTTATTGTCTACACTTTGCAAAACATAAGTTCAGCCATAACTGATCCATACTACAAGAGTGAATAAACTCATCTGAAAACCACACAAATATGGAGAGATTATTTTTTTATCAACACGAGAAATGCACGTGCATCCGGTTTGTAGAAGGAGCTACTGCTGAATTACCAAGATGAAGAAATAAGTCAAGCTAGTGCTGTTGTCAGCTAACTACAAGAGTTTATTACTGTGTGAAAACAAAAGTTATGCTGCTAATTCAACATGTATGAATTGTTTTATATTTCCTGAAAATGTATCTTAAGATTGTCCTATTTATTGTAAAGCTTTTATTCTTCACTGCGAAATTTACTTGATACTTCACAAGGACTACAGATGAAAATTAGCTTAATGCTAAATCTGGCATACTGTATTTACACAATTTTGTTGTGTTCATCAATATGCACTGTCCTCTTCAAATAAATAAAAATAAAACACGTTACATTTAGGTGAGTGAAAAAACAATGAGAAAAACATGCTCAAGCTTCAGGAGGCAGATTATTTATTTTATTTCTTGGTTTATTTGAATAGGGACAGATATAATAAACATTGACTAACTGTAACACAGCAGTCCAATGCATGCATCATTACAGTGAAAGCTAATTCACAGCACTTCTCCCTAGAAGGGTTTTTAACACACATGCTCGTCAAATTGGTTCAGATGTGTTCCAAAACAGCAAGCTCTCATCCCGTTTTGTTGTTTTAATCAAAGAAGTTTCCCCAGCCAACTAGATGAACAGTGTCTCTGAGCAGGAAGTGACCTCGACTGATAATCCTTCTATATATTGTTGATGCATTTTCCTGCCTTGTAAAGCACTGTGAATTGCTTTGTGTATTAATTGTGCTATACAAATAAACTTGCCTTGCCTTGCCTATATACCAAAGAGTAAAGTATAGATTTAAACTTTATATTTAGACATTGTCAATAAGCTGTGCCTCTCTAAATGTTTGCATAGTTTAAAATGCATGTTATCTATTTGTTTCTAAGTATCTTTTTGACTAGCATGTACCATAATATTATACCTGCTTTGGTGCTCAGTATAGGCTTACTGTTATGTATGTGACACTTGTTTGAACAAGCTCAGAAGGCCTCAGTGTAGAGGCATATTTCCTTGTTCATTTTTAATATTCTGCTCTTGTTATTGAGTTGCACAGTCCCTTTATGGCAGTGTTATTAATGTGAATGAGGTGTGAGAGTTATAGACTGCCTGCCTGGCTCTGGATCCTGGCTCTGTGATTGGCCGTGAGCAGTACTGACACCTTGGCACATGGACACACTGCCAGTAGAACATCCTTCTGTGAATTTTAATGTGGGACTGCAGCTGATAACATGAAAGCATTTGGGTGATGGCTTCTACATGAGAGATTTTAAAATAAAAAGTCGAATTTAACTGAATATCTGATCTGAGTCTTGAAGCATAGAGTTTTTTGTTGTAACTTAGTAAACTTTGTCTTTTCTACCAAAAATAAACACTAATTGCTGCACTTTGTGCCAGAATTAGACTCTAGTGTATTGTATGAATAACAGTAATTATAACATTCAAACAACGTTTTACACAGGTAAGAGAAAAAAAATAAAAATCAAAGATCCAGGCCTGTAGTGTTCAAAGTGGGACTTAGGGGCCAAACTCTGTGAGATGGCTGATTTTCACACTCCAAGCATAAATTAGGTTTTAAATCTCACAACTTCCTATAAGGATTTATTGGCTCTCTTAGTTCTGCAGATGTGAAATTATTATTATTTTTAGTTTCTGACTGTGGCCACCAAATGTATCAATCAACTAATAAAAGTGCCATCCATCCATCCATTTTCTTCCGCTTTATCCGGGGTCGGGTCGCGGGGGCAGCAGTCTGAGCAAGGACGCCCAGACTTCCCTGCCCATACACACCTCCTCCAGCTCTTCTGGGAGGATCCCGAGGCGTTCCCAGGACAGTCGAGAGACATAGTCCCTCCAGCGTGTCCTGGGTCTTCCCCTTGGCCTCCTCCCAGTGGGACATGCCCGGAACACCTCACCAGGGAGGCGTCCAGGAGGCATCCGGTACAGATGCCCGAGCCACCTCAGCTGGCCCCTCTCGATGTGGAGGAGCAGCGGCTCTACTCCGAGTTCCTCCCGTGTGACTGAGCTTCTCACCCTATCTCTAAGGGAGCGCCCAGCCACCCTGCGGAGGAAACTCATTTCGACCGCTTGTATCCGCGATCTTGTCCTTTCGGTCATTACCCAAAGCTCATGACCATAGGTGAGAGTTGGAACGTAGATTGACCGGTAAATCGAGAGCTTTGCCTTTCGACTCAGCTCCTTCTTCACCACAATGGTTCGATACAGCGACTGCATCACTGCTGACGCTGCACCGATCCGCCTGTCAATCTCACGCTCCATCCTTCCCTCACTCGTGAACAAGACCCCGAGATACTTGAACTCCTCCACTTGAGGCAGTGCACACAGTATAAATGAAAAGTGAACGTTTGTGTGTATATATATATATATATATATATATATATATATATATTATATATATATTTTTTTTTTTTTTTTTTTTTTTGCTGCTTAATTGATACAAGACAGAAAAAAACTATATTGCCTTGAATACTTTCATTCAGCTGTATAATTACAATATCGTTTATGAAGATATTTTCAAAGACAATATATCGTCTGATACATTTATTTATCGTGACAGGCCAACTCAGTGGTCTCACCTTTTTCACAAAGGGCTGCATTTATCATAGACTTTATAGTGAAAAACACAAACTTTACTAATGTAAGTTAAGTTACCCCAACTTTCAAAATGACTTCATCTTAGGTTGAAAATATTGTCAAAAACAGTTGTTTTGTTCTGCTAAAGCTCGAAAATAAACTACAAATTATATCATTTTTATTGCAAATAAACTATTTAGATGTAATATTACATTTGATTTGGCCCTGGGCGCTTTGCTAAGTCATTAATTTTAGCCCTTCAAATACAGTATAGGGTCGAGAATGTGGACAGAATGTGGTTCAGAAACTGCATGTGCTTCATTTGCAGCAGGAGGAAACACCTACGTAAACATCACTGTGACTTACTTTTCACAAGGTCAAAATGTTACTTACTGTAGTTTCTGCTTCATGTTGTCCTCCTCTTCTCACGCAGTTGCTTGTTTGTTTAAAACCACAAGTTTTCTTCTTGAAGCACATGGGAAATAAAACCAACTTCTGTACCTCAAAAAATTAAAGTAAAAACACTCAAAGGAAAGCCAAGTCAAACACAGAGAGTAGACTCTTACAGTACATAGACTAAAGTTTTTCTCCAGCCCTATAATCCAACTTATGACCCTCTTTCTGTGAGAGAGGCTTACCACAACAGAATAAACCCAAGAACCCCCAAATGTCTTAAAGATTAACTTCACAAATTGCTTGCCAACAACATTATTCCTTACTATTTCAAATATTCAAATGTATTCATGTACACATTTTTTGTTTCCTGAACCATTTCAATCTTAGTTTTAATATAATTATAGCCATTACTTTTTAAGACAGTTTGCAAACAGGACAATGAAAGCTAACGATCACACTTCCCTCACCGGACATTTACTCTTTATTTTCCACCCACTATAATAAACAAGCTCGATAGATAGAGAGAGACTATTATCTACCAGAGAACTAAGCCCAATACTGAATCACACCAAGCAAACTGAACTAACTTCTAATCAAAACAATAGAATTAATGTGCGTTTAAATTGGCTGTAATAGCATACGAGCAAAAGGACACGTTTGGAAACTAGCCTTTTCTAGGTACCAGCCACTTATCCACAATCATTCTCTCAGTGGTCCCAGCTGTCCTCTTTCTGTCAGCTAACTGGGCCGAGTCCAGGAAAACAAAAACACATCACAACAACTCAAAATCCAAATCATTAAAAGACAAGGATCAACCTGCAGCTACAGGGGCCAGAGCTGAACTAACGTGGGCACTCATACAAAGGTGGTCTACTTTTGTAATATTCAGAGTTTGTGCAAAGGTTTAATGTCATCATGTTGAGATCAATGTGACTGTTTTTGGAAGAAGTATTCAAAATAAAAATCCACAAATGCCAAATCTCTGGAAGTTTGTATAAAGAGACAAGAGGAGCGTGTCAGTGTGAGCTTTGTTCAACTTCAACCAAAACCAAAACAACTATTTGAATGATATCCACCCAACGTACGCCCACAGCTTCTTGCACATCATCAGTCTGTTTCTTCACAAGAAAATAAGCAACAGTAGGATTTGGGAACAATTACTGAAAGCTGTTTGTGGTGAGGGTGGACTTGGTGTGGAATCTCGAGGGGTTACTGCAATTTGTATTTGGATGTTTTCATAAGTTTACCAGCTATACTTGTATTTCAGTACAATGCAGGTTCGTTCACAGCGATTACAAATTAGGAGCCCAACAACCCAAAAGTTTAGTCAGGTCAAATCCATTCAGTTCAGTTTACAGCATCACAGTGTGGTTCAACCCTTCTGTCTGAATGCAAAACAATTGATTAGCTACACAGTAAGAAAATTACATTTATTTCCTACCAACTACAGTATGACCTACATCAGTTGCACTCCCATGACAGGTGACGACTGACTGGACCAACACCGGCTACGACACATTTGAACCCCAGCTCCAATAAGAGCGCCAGACAACATAGAACAATACACACCACGGCATGCATTAATGACTAGGTATGATCAGATTCTAAGAGGGAGAGGAATGGAAATCTACCTGGTGCTGAAGAACAGGCAGACATACACACCGGACCTGGAGCGTAAATGCACGAGATTCAGAGGCTGCAAAAGGGGTAGAAGAGGGCCTTTTAAATGCTAAAATGCCACCTGCTGGACTTTATTTTACAGTGGCAGGAACCCACATTATCAAAAGACAACTGTAAGTAATCCTCCTAAAGTACATGAGCTAGTTTCAAATGATACATAAAAGCCACTCCTTACAAACCTGGGTTAAACAAAAACGTTTTGACCCAGTTT
This sequence comes from Mugilogobius chulae, assembly GCA_038363315.1. NCBI lineage: Eukaryota > Metazoa > Chordata > Actinopteri > Gobiiformes > Gobiidae > Mugilogobius > Mugilogobius chulae. The sequence continues at coordinate 15,092,392 of CM076412.1, read as the reverse complement.
GAAGAAAACAAAAGGGGCTATCATATGGGTGTTGTATTGGGATATAAAGGTGGAAGAAATCATGCTTTGTCGACGCAAGGCAGACAAAAGGTGTATACTGAAGAAAAGCAAACTCTAGTCCACCTTTGTAGAGACACAGGAACTCCCCAAGAACAGGACCCCTTTCAGAAGCCACGACCAAGGGTACTCTGAAAAGAGAGACCCTGAAATAAATGAAAAAAGTGTAAAATGTCAATAGAGCAGCTTCTGATCATGATATGGTCCTGTCAACAATCACAAGTTTGTCCAAAACAATTTTCCGTGTAAAATGTTGGCGAAACATCATAAAATCTTGAATTTAATTGACAAATTCTTACATCCAGGGTCTCTACTTTCTTTGAGTGGCTTGAAAGGTGGAAACAGAAAAGGCATGAAACACTGAGACCATAGGCAGTTCAACAGTTTATATGGGCATTGTCAGAAACTGAAAGAATCTACTGAAAGCTGGTGAAGGCTTTTCAATAGATCAAGCTCTCAAAATTCTAAATATGAAGGATTGGGTACTTGTCATAAGTTATCGTATTGTTGAGACGCAATCATGGCCTGACTGAGGTAAGCATGAACAAAGCAGAGACCCATGCAGTGCTAGACCAGTACAATACACAAGTTAAGCAGGAAACAAGCAAAAAGTAGAGACAAAGAGGAGAGAGCTGACAGGAGAAGTGCACAGAAGCTGTTTGTATTTGGGTTGGTGGTTTGAAGTATTTGGACATACTTTTGGTCTTTCCCCAGAGCCTCAATCCTCCTGAGCCCTTATGTCTATCTGCCTTTTCTTCTTGGGTTTTACAGGAAACTTGTGTTGAACTACTTGTTCTACATTCCTCCCTTCGAGGATGGCAACATCCTATTTATGAACTGGGCTGGTCTCAAGTTTTTTTTTTGTAGAACACCAACAATGTTGATCCACAGTCCAACAATGTGCAGACAGATAGCCCTGATTCTGAGGCCATTCCGCAATGGAAATACTGGATTTTATTGAGCCTGGAAAATAGTGCTCGTTAGAGTTTTTTTTTTTTTTTTTTAGTATTATGTCAGTCTCATGATGATGCTAAATTAAAGCAAATGTTGGAAACAATGTCAATCTTATCTGCATTAACTGTTTTTGGTATTCAAGTGTTCTGTTGGTTCAAAATAAAGATTAATAAGAACTATGGCCGATACTACTTACTATCCACACGCACCATTCAATTATTTAATTTTGCAGCTCGTCATTTCTCCTTCTGCATGTCAACTTTATTCCTTAAATGGAAATAAAAGAATCAAGAATCCTAACCATATAAAATATTATGGCAGACAAGCTATAGGTCTGATGCCTGGAGTTCAGTTGGGATTAAGATTTTGTTAAAATATATAAATATTAAAATGTTTTTACATCCACCAAATGACCTGAAGCAACAAGACACAAAGAAAAATGACACATTTACATTGTGTAGTTTAAACACACATTTTTGAGAGACCAGACTGTGGGGTTGATAAGAGAAGTGCTTCTGGAGATCGGGACTTCCATGGGGAGTGTTACGCGGGGATCCCACTACATGCAGCTCCGCTCCGCCCCGGTCCGCCTCCGAAAGTTGTCGCAGACCCCTCGCCCACTGTCTCTGCTCCAGTCCGCTCCGCAGAGCTGCGGCCCCCGAGGAGCTCAAGAAGAGCATGCGCCAAAAACACGAGTTTGTGAAATAAAAGTCCTCCTTGAAGATCAAATAACTATATCAGGAGTACAGAGAACTCCTGTGTTTCACGTGTTCACAACAGAAGGAGGTGCTTTCCTCCTCCGCTGAGGGTAAAACTTTTGTAGTTGTAAATAAGTTGCTACACTTTGTGTTTTTCACCAAATAAATACAGCACTTTGTGAAAAAAAAAATAGCCCACAGAGTACTCTCTGAATTGAATAATATATAATTTTAGTTCTAATCAGGAGCAGATTGCAGCGTTCTGATTGGCTGAGCCTGGGTGGTCCTCACCAGTTTAACTTTAAAAGAAAAAAAGAGGGATTTAAGTCAAAATTGCAACTAACCTTGATTGTGTATTGTGTAGGATGTATGAGAGAAATTTGTCAGAATTAAAATCAAAATTGTGTTTGTAGTGTGAAAATCACCTACCCCACCTTCAAGCAAAGTTCACAACCATTTTTTCAACTGTCATTTTTAAATATTGAGGTTTCTTATTTCAGGCAAACTATATTCCAAACAATACTTACAAATTCTTATGCGTGCACATCTTTTTACACCCACCACCTATTCCCCGTTAACTTAGAAAACACTGCAAACACACACACTTACACACATGAACCGACCAGTTTATTGTGCCTTATTAAATTCTCTCCTCAGTCTCAAACTCCGCCTCCTCATCACACCTCCACTTTACATCATTTCTCAACCCTTCTAGACAAAAATCACTCTTCTCACCTCATAATCCGCGCATGAGTAAACCCCAGAACCATCTTATCCATCACGGTTTTGCCTTGCTGACAGGGTCGTCTCCTCTCTCGCATCGTATTGCTTGTAAGGACGCCCCTTCTGCCAGTGGCTTTCCTGTTCCGTGCTCCGTAATTGGCCGGTAGTAGATGCATGGCTTGTCTGGAGAACGGATGACCAATAAGTTTTCTCGGAAGTAGGTCCCCTGGGCGAGCGAGCTACCTATTAAAAGTGCTTTCCTGCTCCACTCCTCATTGTCATTGTTAAGGCGTTTATTTTCACAGCTCCTGGTAAACTGTAACTTCTAAATTGTGAGGCTTGAGAAGAGAGAAGGCAAGTATGACCCAGTTTTGATGTAAAAGGGAGGTGGATAGCAAAGACCTTTCCGCGGTGAGAAGCTAGCGAGACGTTGGCCTGAGAGGATAGTGCAGTGAACTGAAACGTCAATGTCAAACCAGCTAATTATCTCGAATGTTTGCGCGGTAATAAATAATTGACCTTAGTGCAAAAACAGTGCTCTGAGATAAGAGAATACTCAGGAGAAGAGGCATTTTTAAGTTGGTTTATACATTCTGTAGATTGGTACAAGAATAATGTGTTTTGTTATTCGTCTTTGCATAAAAAGCATTCAAAGTGAATCATATTTTATTCTTTTTCTGCAAGCTTATATTAGCCTTTTAGTGCTTTTGACAGGTTTCTTTCCACTCCATATGGGACACTAAATCGTGTGCATATAGAAAATTATTTATACACTGTCGAAAGGAAGTTACAGTGGGAAATGCAAACTAAATGTAACTAATAAAACGCAGCATAGTAAAAGATAATATTTAAGTATTTAAACCTAAGCTAAAATAATCATTAGACAGTGTTTTCCAGGCTTAAGGGTCTTTTAGTAGCAGGAATTTATGCAAGTTTCTCAACAATATGCAATCAACTTTCATCAAATAAAAACTGGTGTAGAGCTTGACATACAAAACACCTCATTTTGAGAATGTACTTATTCAGAAGCTTTCCATCAACATCTATGCATTCTTTTGTGAAAAAAGCAGCTTGCCTGTGACAAAGTTTGCTCTTTTGCTCTAATAATGCTTCTGTTCTATATCCTTTCCTTTGTAGTGGTAAATTTAAAAGTTACCCTTATTAGTCCTTATGTCTCTCACGTTATGTTCTGCTGCACTGTGACCTGTTGTCACATTATTGCGTGTGGGCCCCTTTCAGTATTTATCTGAAATCAGTTTGGGGCATCATTTAGCGTTGAGCCAACAAGTTTGCGACCCGTTCTTTGTCCAATTTTTATTGCACATTCTCCTACCCTGTAATGTGCTTTTGTTATTTCACATTCTCTAAGCCACTTGTTCCCAACTTGTGGTGTGGAATCTCTCTAGAACTTTGTTTGGTCAGAGGGTCAAGTTCTAAAAGTAGAAGCTTGCAATTTTATTAGTAGAACATCTAAATAAATGACCGGAAAATGAATATAAACACCACAATTGTTGTTTATTTGCCTGATATAAATGTTTTTTTAATTATCATTTTGATCAAATAATATTTTTGGGGTTGCTGTTTTAAACAGGGTGACCCGACAAGTCTCTAGTTCAAGCTGGGGATTTGAAGACAAAGATTGTGATGGTCTGATGCATCACCCAGTTTCATTTCACTTTGTGGAAGCTATCTGACATCGCATCATTGTGGTTTGTTTGCTTCACAGGAGGCAGAGACTAAACCAGTCTCTGCTATTTGGTTGTTTTGTCGTCCAGGAAATAGAGCATAAACAACTAAAAAGCGATTGTTGCCGTTTCTAAACAGTAAACTTGTAAATTAAAACATACAATATAATTTTCCTAAGTTTAACACAAGGTCAAAGGAAGAAAACACATACAGTCTGCCATCTCTACTCGAGTTGGTTCTGAGTAACGCACCACTCCACTCCTGCTCACTGATTGGATGACCGTACTTCCTGCTTTTTGGGAACCGTTTGCAGTCGTGTGAGACTACAGTGAAATGACATTAAGTGGAGGCACTGGTGGCTCTAAGCTTCTAATGTGCCCTTTTTATTGCACATTCCGTGAGCCTGTTGTCACATGCAATGATGTAAATGGCTTCAATTCAAGTTATTATTTGATGCACACTTTTAATTAATCAAATTGATAGCTAATTGTACAAATTAATATTTAAATCTGTTCAATTTACAACTTGGAACTCTGTCTTGTCTCCCTGATGGCCTCATCTCAGACTGACTGTGGAGAGTGAGTTGGGTCATTAGTAACTGTCCTGCCAGGTTTTCTAATGATCTCCTCACAATTTTGCTGAAATGAACTAGGCGCAGTCCTAATTATCTTATCTGCTCTTTTAGTTGAGCTCAAAATTTGTGAACAAAGTTTTCCTGACAGTGAAAGTAGAATTACTCCACCTCAATGGGCTCCAGATCACCTGAGATGTACAGCGACACTTGTCTTGCCCAATGACACAACAGCAGACAGTATCCACAGTACACTTGTGTTTTGCATCATCCTTTGGCACTTCTCCTGTCGGGTGCAGAGGTGCATTTTGGGTAGGGCAAGTGTTCCATCTGCGTGTCACCATTATCTGTGCGGCTTTTAGCTTGGCTGCCAGCTCCTTTGTTTAATAAAAGTCTGATTAATGAAGGCGAGACGAGGCGATAGCGGCTGAGGTACGCGGAGGCGCTTTACACTGGTGCAGGCTGATATCTGCGAGGCTCCTGTCCACATTTATCTGAATAAAAGCACACTTTCTCCATTAGTTTCCTCCAAAGGCAGCGGCTCTGGTTGCATCATTTCTGTGAACCCATTTTTGAAGACAAGGCTTTGAGGAAGAGTTTTAATCAAAGTGAGAATGGAGGAGCTGTATGGGATCGCTCATGCGTATCCACTTTGTATGTGTTAAAAGTCGTCACATCAAAGCTGAAGACTAAAGACTTTCCCAGGAAGCTCCAGCTCATTCCCGCTTCTCTAAATACTGATTCATAAAGGAGAGAACCCACCTGGAATCACTTAAGACAGGCCTGGAGTTTATTTCTAATGTCAGGAAGCATTTGCTCAAAAGCGTAAAGTTGTGTCCTTGAGAAAGACACCAAACAATAATATTAATAATCTATCTATTATATACCAAGGCTGTGTCCATGTACATGGGTAGCCTAACAGGCACCTTCTCTTTCCCCTTCCTCCTCTGTCCATGATCTGAGTGTATGAGTGTGTGTGTGACTTGTGTGTTTTGTGTATGTTTGTGTTGTACAGCCTTTTTATTATGTCAATGTTCCAGAATCCTGTTTAGTCTTTGTTTATTATTTGCTACCTCGGCTAAGGAGACCACACTCGCCCGGCATCCATCCACCCGCCCGCCCATGAGCAAGAGAACTCAAAAGGCAGCGAGAGAACCCAAACGAAAGCCACCAGGGACACGTCTGAGGAGCCACAGGGACGACCACCAGACCCAGAGAGCGACCCGGACCACCATCCACCCCCAGGACTCCCTCCCAGCCATACCACAGGGCAAACTGCACGTGCCCCCAGGCCGGCCCCCCTCAGGCACCCCTCCCCTCTCTGATTATATTTATTTATTTTCCTTCGCTCCGAAATTGTTTCAGTCCCTATACTTATCCTGTCTTGTGTGCTGTGTGTTTGCTGCTACGTTGTGTCTAAGTTGCATTAAAAGAAGGCAGACAATATTAATAATAACACTGAAAATTGTTTTTCAATTGTGTGCAAAAGGATTTTATCCATTCCAGTACTTGGCGTGTTTAGCTGTCTTTAGAGCAAACTGACCAAAAATCTGAGATGCACACATTTGGGTGAAATGACTTGCCCAGGACAATGACATGACTATGTATCACAATTGAGCCAAGATGACAAGATAACAAATGTATGTATTATGCCATCACATTATGCATTGTCTTTCTGCTTCTAGTGTCATACTTCAATATGATTGGTTAATACAAATTCTGAATCACTCAGAGGCTGACCAATATTATATGTGGAAATATAGTAGATGTTTTTGTGGCTCAAAATGAATCAGACATTAGATTGTTTATAGAATTATCACAGCTGTATTTACATTACTTTCATGTGCAAGTGATTGACAAAAGTGCATTTCTACCAGCATCAGTCTGTTTCAGGGTATCTGTGGCTAGAGGAGCTTACCACAGGTAAGAGTGAATGAACAATGACAGTGTGGCTTCAACAGGCTTATAAAGGTTGCACAGTACAACAAAATAACAAATATGACCAGCTATTTTAACTATTCTTGTCTTTTAACCATTTAACTGAGGACAGAAATCCTTGCACGGCCAATCGTAGCCTGTCAAGAAGGGATAGTTCCAGAATTGGCCTTTTATTATGCAACAATGTCAGGCTCTTTGATACACGTGCTGATTTTGTCTACAGTATAATATATGATGCAGTTTGACAGACTCACCAGCAGATGGTACAAGAGGAGGACCCAGAGGAGGTCACATGACCAGGAAATACATGTCTTCTTTGTTTTCATTACCCAGCCCGGTCAATTGTGTTTACCTGATCAGCTGCATCTGGAGGACGGCTTTCTTTTCAAACAGATCACCGGCAAAATTTCTTGGACTAAAAACATTGTTGAGTAAGTTTAGAGCAGATATTGATCTTTAAAATGAAGAAAAACAATCCTACTGGACTAGAAATTTGAGGATAATGGCACATGCAGCGAGTCTAGAAACGTCCTTTTCCGAGACCAATCCAAAAGTGGTCAGAGTTCAACTACTGTCAGTCTTTTTTATATTATTACCTTTTAATGCACCATAAAAAGGATGATTCGATAATCTGCATCAGAAAGTAGAAAACTGCTTTGCTGCCTTATGTGTAACATTGCGAGAACAGGGCTGGCAATGAAAGAGTTAATTATCACTTTAATTTACCATTTAAGGCATTAGTACAAAAAAAAAAGAAAAAAGCATAATAAGGCAAAGAGTTATGTATTTCCCACATCAGGAATTGAGTTTTATGTAGTGGCTGCAGAAGAAATTACATACTGTAGGATATAAAAAGCAAACCAATCTTGTCTGATATGCTGCAGAAATTAGTCTATGATTTATGAACTTAAAAACAGTGCAGAAGATGACCAATCATGTCACATAACTGAGCATTTTTTTAGGCTCAAAAGAGAATGAATAGTATATCAGAAACAAAACTCCAGCTATGTTTTGATGAAGATATGTTAGAACATGACTAAAAGCTAAATTGTAGTGTTATTTGAGTGAAAAAAGGTTGCGTCTGACTTTTATTCATCAATTCTGTTAAAAAAAAAAAAAGTTATCTGCTCTTAATTATTCCTTGTAATAAAGTCTGAAATAAAAAAAGTTTCCTACCTTGGTGAAAAGTCGGCGTACACAGTTGAGTTTGTAGAACTTAAAAAAGTGAGTGGTTACAGTAGAGCGTTGTAGATTCTGTTAGAAGTGAAGCACCAGGAGAAATCTGCCTCCAGTCTGTTTACTGCAGCCTCTGGCCTCTGCAGCACCCATACATTCAATCCACACAAATCACACTCTGGCCATTTTGTTAGCTTTTGGTCATTTGGAAGCACACTCCAGTCCAATTGCTTTTTCATTATGCATTTTGAACAACAAACTAAAAACATATTTGCAATTAAATTTTAGAATTGAATTGTAGAAAAATACTGTTAAACTATGATTGCAACATCATAGACAGTGGCCAACTCATTGCAGGTTTGAGACACCCATTCACTCTTATTTGTTTACTTAAATTTATAGTGATGCCCAATTTAAGTTGGTGTAAGTCTGCATTAAATATTACATTATTTTAGGAGGATCCAAAAGCAGTGCTCTGATTTGCTGTTCTTGGGTGGTTCTCTCCACTTTCCCTTTGCTGTTTGTAAAAAAAAAAAAAAAAAAAAGAAAGCAGCAACTACAACCGAAAATAATGCATGTTGATATTAAGTACATATTGATAGACTTCTGAGAGGAAGTTGTTAGATTTAAAACCTAAATTATGTTTGCGGTGCGACAATCAGTCATGCCAACTTTGACCTAAACATGTTTTTGGAGGTGAGAGGAAGCGCAGAACCAGGAGTGGCAAGACAAATTTGGCAAGGCAAATATTTAAGTCTAGACAATGTCACAATTAGGCCTGTCTTACATCTTCAGGAAGACTGTTCCAGATCTGAGCTGCATAAAACTCAAACGCTGATTTCCCATGTTTAGTCCTCTGGTCCACGTTTAGTTATCCTGACTCCTGGATCCACGTGTTATTCTGTTTTAGCTCGAGCAGAGCTCTGTTACCACGTTTTACATCGTTTATAATTATTTACATAATTAATATAACAATGAAAGTTAAAAATACTTAATAAATTAAACTCCACTTGTAATTTGAAAAGTCAACTGCATTTAAAAAAAAAAAATTTTAAAAAAAAAAAGATAATAAAAAGGCTTTTTAACCTTTTTTCTTAACATGCCTTGATCCCCCTTTTGCTTTATTGGGAAGACAGAGCTCTAACCATCTGCCACCATGCACCCAGAACCCAACTTACAATATGCTCAATTTGCACCGTTCAAGTCGGTCATTGCTAATTATCAGGCCTTATCCATTCACTCCACCCTCAGTAGAGGTAAACCACTCCTTTAGCCAAACTGCACACCGAGCTCCACTAACACTCACATTACAATCATACTAGGTGGGTCAAGTGCCCTCTTTGGATTTGGTGTTCACAGTGATCTCCCATCCAATACTAACTCAACCAACCCAGCTTAGCATCAGTAATCCATTCAGTCTAATGAGAAGTCCAATACTGTGGTGACTCTTCAATAGTTGCTTATTTACTCCTCGTGGTCTTAGAGAACACGTTTGGTATTTATATGTACTGTACATTAGTAATGAGAAAGTCAGGCATTTATTGTATTATTAACAATACAGACCAGCCCCAACCTGCTCTATATGTACCATCTGCACTGCTCCACACCCACATACGTATACTGCTGTCCAAGCTACTGTACTTATTAAAAAATATGTTAAAGGCTAAAGCCAAAGCCAAAGCAACACTACGCAGACCTTAACGTTGGAAAAAGTGGACCAAGATTCATCCAGTACTAAGTAGTACAGCTAAATGTGTAGATGACATACCTTGTTTAACCTAAACAAATGAGGTTTTTGTTATATTTTCTTCAAGCCATGGCAATGAATTCTTGTCATTTCCATTGCTCGCCTCATCTCTTGTCTTCTCGAAATGAAAGAAAATGGCACATTTCGACATATATGCTGTGGGATAAAAATACCAATTGAGCATAAACAGTCAACATGCTTTGGTCTCGCTTTTTGTTTGTTTGATGTGATGTGGATGCTGATCATATAGTTCCTGAAACTGATGCCAATGACCAAGGAAGGTGCAGATTATCTTCCATCTCAATTCCTTGTCTGATTCTGTTAACTGTGCTTATACAGAGCAGAGTCTGAGTATTAAAGGACTGGCTTTTAAGCGAAGAAATGACGAAATCCAGTCTTTGTTGTTTTCTGTCTGTTCACAAAACATCCCAGGCCAAGTCGGAGTCAACATGAACCTGACCTGAACTAGAGTCATTCTCTGTGTGTCTGAGCCTGAGCCCAAACTGAGCCCGCTCCGCCTACTCTAAACTGCATTTTAAACACATGTCATGTGTTGACTAAACCTGGCTTGAGCTCAGGTTCAGAATCTAAACTCTACTGCAATGAATAAAGCAAGAATTATATTAATAGAAACTAGTTTTCAGCTTTGTGCCTCTGCTCAGGTGAGTGCAGCGCAGTGAATATCTGCTGCCAGAGAAGAGTCCTCCGCAGAGCTGCTCTGGCTCCAGGAGAGGCAAGAGGCCAGAGGCTAAACTGTCAGCATGTGTCTGCCTGGACTCTGCACCCACACAAGCACAGGAGCTTTACCGTCACCATGGCAACATACATCTCCTTCTGCCCTGCATTTGATTTTTTTTTATAGCTACAACTAGTAACAAGTTTTGAAAGATGGTAATCTGAACTTTTTTATAGACACAAATTGATTAAAGCTACTGTGTAAAGTCAGTTTTCAAGCCAGTATCTTGGTTGAGAAGCAAAATGTCTTCAAAACAATGCCTAGCCCAAGCAAATTGTGTGTTTTGTGATTTAGATGAATATCTAAACACATTTATGACCTATCTAGGCAGAAATACAAAAAATAAGGCAAATGTGCATGGCATTATTGTCTATACCTTCGAATTTGAAGACTAGCGGGGATATCAGACCACTTGGATGAGTAAACACATTCAGAATGTATTAAACACTTGCTTAAATGAAAGCACTGATGTTGTTAAGTCTGTATATTAGTTGAATGTGCTGCTTCAGTGGACACTCTACTCACTTCCTTCTCCATGTTTAGCCTGTTCCCATCCTACTAATGACTAAATTCCTCAACTCATTTCCCACTGCTAATGGATTTTGGCTCTACAGGCTTAAACTCTGTATCTGCAAATGTATGGACATCAGTCCGGGTCACATTACGTTTAAGGTACACTTTAATGTTCCCATTGTAAGGAAGTTTGTCCTCTACATTTGACCCATCTTTCAATGCCACTGTAGGATCTCTTCAGGAGCAGTGGGCGTCGCTGTGAACGTTTCAAACTATAACCATCAGCATTACCCATCAACAAACGCAAATTATGAAAAAAATGTGAGGCTTTTGGCCAATACAAACCCCTCGACTACATTCAAATCCTCAATAAAAGTTACTGTTAAGTGTGCAAACATTTGAGTGTTTTATTTGAAAAAAAAGCTGCATCTGAGCTTAAGGCTAAGGGGTTTTCTCATTTTGTGCTTCATCTGAGAATCTGAAGACACTAAATATCCTTATGTACATGTTATTCATGTGAAGACTGAATAATGTATATTACAAAAAAACAACAACATTTTATTGACTTTTATGAGCAGTGACTTTACCATTCACGTGTTCTGCTGCAGAACAAACATTTCTATAACATTAAATCATGTCATAGAAAAGACACAAAAAACTGTGCAGTCAATCACGCAGCAAGTTTTTTGGCACATTTACATGACGAAAAAACTTTAAATGTTCCACAATTTCCACTTCGGAATGACTTCCTAATGAACAGCACTTTGTTTTGCCTTTCAACATGGCAACTTCAATCCCTTCAGTCACTGTGGTGCGGAACTCATGTCATCACTTTCCAAAGCTCCATAGGATCTGCGAAAATATCGTTAAGTAGTGCTGAGAAGTGCAAGTCCACACCGGCGTCTTCTCTTCAGTATCAGTCATTAGCCTTTGTTGTAATATAAACTTTATTCCTACTTTGCCTGTGTATTTTGAGAAAAAGCGCTGTACCATCACCATAGCGACACAGCTTTTCCCTCAGTACCCTGCGCTCTGTGTTTTGTTTAAGCAGCTCTAATTTAACCGCCGGACAAGTGGGAGGAGAGAGGTGTTGTTTTTGGGATTCTCTGCTAATGAGGTCAATGGAAGAGGCAAGTCGTTAACAGAGAGAGCGGCCCACAGTCCCTCACTCTGCAGTCACGCTATACGGAGGTTCATTAGAGAAGTCAGTTTTAGAAAGACAAAAGAGCGTCATTACAGAATTAGGAAGGAGACAATTGTGAGGTCAAAGCCACAAACAGTGTATGTATGGCAATGGCAGTCATTTATCATGTTTAGTGGAGGGATTGGATTGATTTTTGTTTTGAAAGCTTCACTGGACAGGGAAGCAGAAAAGGAAAGATTTATATAGGTTAATGTAGTAGAGCTTGACTGGTCTTGGTCTCCCATCCAAGTACTAACCAGGACCTAACTTGCCTATATTGAGATCTGAAGGGATCAGTCTTTGACAAATAGGTATGGCCACAAGTCATGGATTTGTTATGGACTCAAGGTCTGACAAAGAGACCACATTTCATTAGCACCAATCTCTGCTAGACTTCTGTGAAGTTGGCCGCCATCAAACGCACATCTACACAAAAACTAAGTCATTAGATTGTGCTGTTTTGTTCTGCAAAGGTTCTGTTTGTGCCTCTTTAGTTTTAGAGATATTGACGATTGTTTTGTAGGTCATGTTAGTGCATTGCAGCCTCTCACAAAAATAATCATCGTCAATCATTTGTGCTTTGTTCGTGCTGTAAAAATGTGCAATTGTGCTGCTGTAGTTTTTAAAACATTGGCTATTTTATTCTGATTTCTTCATGTCCCTGCTATCAGCTGGCCGGAAATGCCATACAATTGTCACAAACAAAAAAATGTTTTTTGTTTTTTTTTTAATATGCTACAAAACAATAACAATATGCCCAGCACAAAACAGCACAAACAAACACAATCAAATAACACCATTTAAGACCATTGTGGAGCTTGCTGAGAGGCTAAATTACTTTAGTTTAACCCTAAAAAGATATGTTAATATCTCAAAAACTTATTGCAGCACAAACGATTGAGATAGTTTTTGTGTAGAAGTGCGTTTGACAGAGGTCACGGTCCCAGCGCAGTGACCTGTCCCAGACACAGTTTTGAACAAGCACTGCACAATAAGATAATGTAGACACTGATAAATGTAAAAACTAAATAAATAAAAAAAGGTCTGGACAGACAGTGGTCTTCATCACATCTCGCTTCATTCTCATCCACGCACGTTGTAGCAGTGCCCACGCAGGTTTTGGACTCATGCATGTAAAGAGAGTACTGCTGTGGCTTTCAAGTCATAATATGAGCTTGCGGGAATCCACGTGAATCTGCACAGCTTTGGGCAAATATGGACCCCAGTGGACTGCAGCTGGTGAAACAGGCAACAACCGGCCTCACAGTCAGTGTAGGAGAGGAGTAATGTATGTATCTGTTTTTCTATAGATAGAAAAAGAACAACAAATTCAAATAAATCAATATCTTTAAAAGCTATAATTGTTTTTTTTATTTTTTGACTCCCAAAGCAAGATGATGTATAACCATAGTAAGCAATTACAACAGTCAGAAAATTTCAGCAGAGGTGAGGTAGAAATGTGGCCAATGCATACACCACCAAATGGCCAAAGAGTTATAAACCAGTGATAAACAGTGTTTTTTTTTTCCACATTTTTATACGGTTAATTGCAATTACGACAATTCTAATGTCAGCATAATTATATTTTGAGCATTTCGTAATAGACTAAATTGTAACGTTGACTTTATTTATATATTTTCTAGCCATTTTCAATGTAATAAAATCATATACAGTGGTTGCTATGCTATGCCATTCCGTCGACCACTGGTCAGTGACTGCGTTTCCACCCCCTCGTTTTTTAATGCGCATTAAGAAGTATCGAATAAGTCCAGGGAGGTGGAAACGGCAAATATCGCATTTAGAATCCCTAATGCGCATAAAAGTTTATACGCTCTCTAGAGGTGGATTTTCTTTTATGCGCATAACGGATTAAGCGAATTTTGAAAGCTGGAAACGCAGTTATTCGCATTAACTCATGAAGCGAATTAAAACCCACTGGAACCCCTGGTTACGTACCTGCTGCAGCGGCTCTGGAGGAGGGATTTAGGTGATGAACAAAAGCAAAATAATCCATACAGACTGGGTTGTTTTGTCCAAAATGCTCCAGACACGCAGCACCGTTACACCACAAAAACAAAACATGTTTGCTGAGGTCAGTCGATCAAAACTAACCCGGAGAAACACAGCGCTGTTTGATAAAAAAACTCCGTGAAAGTTTATGTTTGTCCAACACTGCAGTGATTCAGAGCTCGTCTTTTCCACGGCGGAGGATTTGTGTTAAAAACAAAGACAGGAGCCTTTTATTTTCGCTGTTAAACAGATCCATCGCATCAATAAAGTGATAACCGGGTAAAGTTTGCAGAAGACGGAGCAGTCTGCCGCTAACAACTTAATATTGAAGAATCTGCGGCTGTGAAAAAAAAGTAAAACCAAACAGACTGTGCATGTAGCGCCCTCTGCAGGATCAGCGGTGTTATGACAGCTCATGTTGCCATAACAACACCCAGATATGCGCTTTGATGGAAACGATCTTTAATTTGCCTTTTTTATTCGCTTTACTAATGCGAATTTAGACAATATGCACATTTTATAAGGGTGGAAACGCAGTTAGTGACACAAAATACCATATCTTTGTATAAATTTGGAGCCATTTTCAATTCAGTAAAGTTATGTACAGTGCTTATTTTGCATTGGCCTGTCCATCGACCACTGGTCTAATACAACGAAACACATTTTTACCATTTTTGAGCTATTTCCAATATAATAAATTATTATAATAATACAATTAACCATATTAAAATGTGAAAACACCACGATTACCACTGGTTTGTAATTCATTGTTCATTTTGACATGTTCCCTGTTTGTGGCCAATGGACTGATATAAGCATTGTCCACATTTCGATCTTGGCGTCTCTTGAAAATTTCACACTTTTTTTCTTTTTCTTAATTAGAGTTTTCTTCTGGATAAAACGGATCTTCAGTTTTCTCCATAGATGCCACCCTGGACTTGTGGCGACTCATATCGGGCTTATCATCGAGGCAACACTCTGCCAGACCTACAGCTCTATTTGAGAGGCAGAGGCCTAAATGATGCCAAACTGGTAATGAGCACATGTTGCAATAGAATATACAGCTCTGTGCTTGCATAAGACCACCAAGCACACAAAAAAACTTTTGCATTGTTCCAGATTTTGTACAAAGACTCACCCAAACATCAGCTTTAACTTTTTATCACTTTTAATACAGTTGAAGTTTTCATTGATTCCGCATATTGGGCTGTAAGTTGCAAAATAATGACTATCACATTGTTTACTCCAAAATGTAATGATCAAGACATAATATTGTAGTAGTATTCATTTTCTCGCGTTCACAGAGTTCCTGGTGCTGTCTTGTTTGTTTGCTTGTCACACTAATTAAAGCTCGACTCAACTGACTCAAAACGTAGGCAAAGGTGTATTGTGCAAGTGGCAAGTTTTAGAACAAGGGCTCCAAATGGTTGTCTGCACTAAAAGGCAAGGTTTTAAGCCTGCTATACATTTTGATTAAATACAGAAGACAGTAGTGGGTGGCAACAATAAATCGAAAGAACTGGAATCCCTTTTTAAGTTCTCATGGATTTGCAGTGAACACTTCATACAGGCTAAGTCAATGACCAAAACCAGACTCTTGTACGGTTTGAAATCTGCTCCAGTGTAAGACGGAACACTGTTTACCCAACTCAATCTCTCAAAAGCATATATACTACGACATAACACAACATGTCAAAATGCATGCTTAGTTTAAATCCTTCTCCTAATCTTAATCCACACAAAGACCCAGCACCACATTTTACCCATTTTACTAACTTGAAGCCTAAACTTAACCTTTAAACCTACAGAAACCGTCCTCATGTGGCTTCAATAAACTTGTGCCTGATCTCGTCATATCTCAGAAGCTAAGCAAGTTAGATCCTGGTTAGTACTTGGATGGGAGACCGCTGGAATATACTAAAGTGTCACATGGGATGAGAAGAGTGGATTGTTGTTGTGTCCTTGGGCAAGATACCTAACCCTCAGTGTCTGTGTACACTGGTTGAGTGTATACTAGATTGTAAAAGGTTGTGAGTGCCTGAAAAAGGTAGAAAAGTGCTATATAAATAGACCATTTAGCTTGTGCTGTTTTTGTGCACATAAGATTGTGCTTTTATAGTGAAAGAGCCACAGGAACTGTTAGTTAGAACTATCAGTGTTACCATTGTTAACAGTGGAACTTAGACGTTTTAGCACAGTTTTGAATATCTTCAGCAACACAAGTGAACATAAATCACATTTTATGACTTTGAGTCATGACTTTTTCGAGACATGCATGCCGACAGCAAAAAATAGGCTTCCTCTTCGTAAAAATTGCGTTGAGCACTGTGAACTAAGGTAAAACAAATAGACAAGGCTCACACACAAGAAACCTTATGCCTCATATGCACAAGTGCACTGACAACGATTACTTGATCAGTTTGCATCAAAAATTTAAGTGACAATCCTAATACCAACTCAAACTTTCAAATTAGATCCAGCATAAACAACAGAGGTTGTGCATGTTTTATACCGAGCAGAGAATGATCAGTGTTTTTCTTTTATTGTTTTGAAATATTGACTTATTTGTCAGTCTTTCTAATGTTATATTTTTATCTGTTCTCTCAGGTTGCGAGCAGAAACAGCATGTCTCAAACCCAAAGTGCCTTCAGCGACCCAAGTCTGATGATTAGAGCTTCAGGCAATTCTGTTCACACCACCCAACAAGAAACATCCATTTCAAAGATTCTTAAATGTTTCACTGAGAAATGGCTTGAAAACTGTCCAGACAGTTCACTGCATTGTGCTGTATGTTTAGTCTCGTCTGGCCAAATGTGACCTATCAGTCTGTAAATGGAATGCAAGAATTGAAGCATTTGAGTGAAAGAGTGAAGGAAAATGAGCGATGCAAATTGCAGTTTTTGATAAAGTTTTCAGTCAGACAGAGACAGCCTGTTGCAAGGTTCCCAAATATTTGAACACAGAGATCAACAACAGATCAGGAGAAAACAACAAGTTTCAAAATGTCTTGTTACTGTGCAGAAGTTTATTAGAAAGACAAAACTTAGGTACAGAGGAGAGAAGTTTGAGGCTGCTGTTTCTACTGCTTATGACAATGGTAAAGGACGCATTGTGTATGTTGAGCGACATTTTTTATTTTTGTTAGCCATGTTCTACCATATCTTTCGAGTCAAACACACTTGGAGTTTTGTCTCTGAGATACTATTCTTTTCTCTCTGAGCCTCAGAAAATATTGTTCTGAATGTCCCAGATTAATGACGTCATGAGGAGCCCTGGGTGCACTGCCTGTGAGGCGGGTTCAGTTCGGAAATGTGAGTTCCTTGCAAAGCATCTTTTACACCAAATCAGACCTACTATGGTTCGGTTTCATCTCAAGCCATGAGGATTCATGTAGATTCCTGCGAAAACTCTCGTATAGTGACTTGAAACCCACATCCGACCGCTGTGGTCTCTGGGAACATTAGACTTCAGGCAGATTTTTTCTGCACACCTGCGCAGGTCCATTAGTTGCATCAGCACTACTTGGAGGACACATTGGTTTTATGTACTTTCTAACAAGAGTTATCTCAGAAGACTTCACATGATTGCTGATTTAGCAAACACAATTGTCCCTCCTTGGCAAGAAAAACTCTAAATCTGGTGGGAGAAGAAGAAACCCGGAGGAGAACCACAGTGAAGGAAAGATCTACTCATGGACGGACAGGCTGTAGATGTGACGGTGCGGACCATTACAATGGACCACAGATTGACTCACAACTCATGTGCCACTGTTGAATTACTTTGTTCAGTCACTGAAAACATTTTGAGTGCTAATGTTACAGAATTGCTGTGCCTGCTCATCTGGGTTGCAATTGTGCTGTTTCAAATCCTAAATAATGGTGCTATAAAGGAAGCCTTGAATTAGTATTTAAAAAATAAAAACAAGCTGAAATGCAGCACAAAGTACTAAATAAATTGGGGAATTCATCGTGAGTTCATCATGAATTTATCATTATTTGATTGTAACTTCTTGAGAACTAAGTTTTACTATAAGGCTAGATTCTGTTTTGTTTGAATTGAAAGAAATTGATAATGACTCATGATGTTCATGCATGACTTTCAGAAGTTATGATGAATTACTGTTCTATGTTAGTTCATTGGATGAATTAATGGTGGAATACATGAATGAATTAATTCATGAAACCACTGGAAGTCATGATAATTCATGGTGAATTTATGATTTATGATGATGATATGATGAGTTCTTGATGAGTCATGGTCAGCTTATGCATTAATTCATCATGAATGAGGGTGCTTACATCAAGTAAATGCATTAATTCATCATGAATTCATGAGGAATTAATGCATAATCAACAAATTCATATGCCCTTATTATAAAACGTTACCAAAACATGTTTTAGCAGAAAGTTCAACAGCCCATAGAGAGAGAAACACTGAGCAAGAGCCTTCTTCTCCACTTTGCTATGTCATGATGAAGAATGTTTTACAATTAATAAAACAACCACTTGCCTGGAGTTCATTCATAAGTAAAGACATAAACAAACATTGCACAAGCTGTTTCTGCCGTGGCGGTTTGTTCCAGTTTCATTGTCGACATAACCGACACTTACACAGCATGAAAGCAGAACATAAGCTTTGAAACATGACCTTGTGAAAATCTTTTAAATAAATGTTAGCTTTATGACGGTTATTCTATTATGATCGGTTATTACTGGACACCTGCTTGGCTTTATATTGAAAAACAAAATCAATAATGCTGAAATGAGGCTTTGAAGCGCTCACCAAGGGATTTCAGCAGGAAAATCAATTTAAAAGCATGCTAATAAATAAGACTGTGTGTCTCCGTGATCAAACATCGTCGATAACCCACTGCGATGCCACTGTCTGTGCTCCTTAAAACCTCATTAATTTATTTGCATAAAATAGGCATGAATGTGGAATGCCTCTGAGGTCGGGTTTGATCAGATGTGAGGAAAGATAAAGGGATCAAAAGAGCTAAAACATCTCCTTTTGTGAAGCAGAGAAAGAGCGAGCTGAAATGTACTGGGGGAATTTCACTTTATTGACAGTTTTATTTATTGAGTCTGTTAGGTTTATACAAGAGCTTCAAGTAAAATTCAGTGTTAAGACAAGATTTACTCAAATATATTAATTATGTATGATGCAAAATCTACTTTTTGTGGGTTTCTGTGTGGTTTTATGTTTAGTAAAAGCATAGTGCAACATTTGTCAAACTTACATAATGTTTTTTTGTTTGTTTGTTTTCTGAACTAATTATTAAGCATGAACATTATTGTATAGCGTTCTAAATGTGAGGTCTGAGTGGCAAGAAATGTGTGAGGGTCAATAGGGAGGAATTACATTTTGTCCTGAGAGCTCAAATGAAGTGAAAATTGGAAAAAGAAGCTATATGTGAGGAAAAATGTAACAGAAAAAATCTACTGGAGCAGTGTGTTTGTTTGTGAAAACAAACGAACCCAGAGCGAAATAAAACCAGGAAGTGAAAAGTGACGTGACAGACCTTTCAGAGCCAAATTAAGTTTTCCTCTCGTCTTCTGAAGTGAAAGTCCATGTCGTCGTCGCTCTGACACTTCATCTGTCACTCACATTGGGCCCAATGTGAGAGAATTTGTGGGAAAGATCAATAAAAACAAAAATGTAAAGTCCATCAGTGTGTTTGTTTCTGATGTAGCCGTAGAGGTGAAGCCGGGTGTCTTCTTTGCTGCTCTAGTAACGTGTTTCTGTCCCACAGCGCCTCTACAGGCGAAAGGCAGATGTGTCTCTACTGCGCTGGTTGGATTTGCACAAAGTGTATTGTGAACGCTGGCCAGTTTATATAAAGATACAATGTGGTAACTTTGGTTCTCAATTGAGCCGAGTCCAGCGTCTGTAAAAAGTAAAAAAAAAAAGTTTGTTGTGTTGCCCATGAGTTTGCTTCAGTCAGAATGTTTGGGAGCATTTTTTTTTTTCAAACTAAATGATGTCAGTGCATAACTTGTATCCACCTTATTTTGCCCGCCCACTTTTTCTACGGTTTTACACACAACACTCGGAAGCGTACTTCCGGTCAGCTCCTCCCCTGTTCATTTCATAGACGTAACCTGACAAGAAGAGTTTCTGCAAAATAATATTTCAGGTAGGTACATTTTTCAAAGTATTTACATAATCGTCTGCCTGTCAAATTGCTGTGATAGTTACTTAGCCACAAACAAACAATCAAATGTTGTAATGATCACACACAGGGCATATACACATGCTGTACCTTGCACCTTGTAGCTTAAATTGTTTGTGCTTTAAAAGGGGCCATTATCAATAATGATCAGAAATCCTCACGGGGCCACATGAATCATCTTGGAGGTTTGAGTTTGACACCCCTGAAGTAGATATTGTGTAGTTTATGTCCCTTTTCCCTAGAAAACCTTTATTTGGTAACAACACATACAGTATAATGCATCATAATTGTCCTTTAAACTCAGAATTTGTCTATAACTAAACTTATAATTAAGCTATAGCTAATTAAGTCTACATTGTACAACCTATTCAATTCAATCAGGACCAAAAGCAGGACAAGCACATTTTTATTATTTTTTCCTGGTTATTCGTGGATCGTTCTCTATTTTGCTTGTTCAAAAACAGTTTGCTGTGCTTTCCAGATGGCTCGGCAAATTCTGTGATTACTTTCTGATTAAATTTATCTGCACTTTTCGCTTCAATCAATTCTTCATTTCATTGATTAGAGCAAAGTGGCGTGACATTTCCAAACATGTTTTTTAACTTCATCTGCGAAATGAAAATCAATCGTGTTTTCATGCAATAATGGTTTTACCGATACATAGAGCCCAAATTAAAGTTGCATTAAGCGACTTTCTGTTGGAGAGTCTGATACCTGCCATTACACTTCTTCACAGTGGCCAGCATTAAAACACTGTTTGCATTGTTGTTGTCTTTTAACCATACTTTTCAAAACCTTTACAGTGGCAAAAGTGTAATAAAAAACACGACGTTACGTTTCCCTATGTCAGAAATTGCGTTAAAGCTCCACTTGATGGAAAGGGAAAAATAAAGTTAATCAAATCAATCTTGCCTGATATGCTAATGCTGCAGAAAGGCTCTTAGTGAGACACAGTGAGTTAAGGACTTGTGCAGCAAGATCTTAGAGATGTACCTATCATATCATAAAGCTGGAAAAGTAAGAACAGTGTTTTCTGAGGTTCAGAGAACAAAGAACAGTATATCAAAGACAGAACCATTGCTGTGTATTTGATGAGGAAGCAGTGTTAGAACTTACTTAAGAAAAGTATCGCAATTAGCGACATCTGCTCCAGCAGATGTCGCTAACTGCCCCTGAACAGCCCTGAACAGTGTGGAAAAAAAAAAGATCACTAAACCTACAAAAATACTGTTTTTCTCAAAAGGACTGAGCAAACCTGTGACACTGCAGTGTTTATGGATAAATACCAATCATGCAGGATTTATTCACTTGGATTTATGTTGAAGAAGAAAACAGACTGGATTACTCAGATTTGGACAGGGCAAGGTTAAGGTTAAGGTTAAGTTACACTTTATTGTCCCCGTAGGGAAATTTGTCCTCTGCATTTGACCCATCCTTCCATGCCTCTGGAGCATCTCCTCAGAAGCAGTGATCGCCACAGTGCAGCGCTCGGGGACCCATCTCCAGGTGTTGTTGCTAGGCTTGGTCAGGACTACCGTAGCTGGAGGATATTACCCTAACATGCATGTTATTGGTTGGTGGGGAAACCGGAGTGCCCGGAGAAAACTCACCCAGACACGGGGAGAAACATGCAAACTCCACACAGAAAGGCCCGGGCACGTGCGGGAATCGAACCCGCGACCTTCTTGCTGTGAGGCGAGAGCGCTATCCGCTCTGCCACCGTGCCGTGCAAGTATCGAAGGTAAGCGGATAACTTTTGCAGCAACTTTAAAACATGTTTTTTTGTTTTTTTTTTTAATGAGTAGTTTAATTGAATACATAGTGCAACTGAGCATTACAATGGTGTTTATAGAGACTTTTATTCAGTCGTGTTATAACACGTCCAGTCAAAATAACAGCAATAAAAAAGTACTGTGTTTACGTAATTGGTTAACCGATTATGACAGTGAAGGGCTCAACTAACGGTTAAGAAAAAATGGAAAACATTCATCCCTACTAAATGTGTCCATATTTATATTGAATTACATCACTAGATTTTAAATTGTATTTTATTGGACAGAGTGACATTCCAAGAACATTTTGAACAAACTGAATGCAATTTGTTTCATTTCAATGCATTTTTTTACCCCATAGTTTTATGTTTCCATTCTGGCCTATGTGGCTCCTCTGTTACACTTCATACACATGATAGAGCTAGACTGCATTGCATTATAGGGCCTGTAGCTCACATTGTTACAAGCTTTTATCAGAGGGTCAATATCAAAAATAAACAAAAATCATCCTGGGGGCCACATAAGATCATCTCAGGGCCCTCATTTGGCCCCCGGGCTGCATGTTCGACACCCTGGATTACATTATTCATGAATATCGTCATAAATAGTAATATACTAATAACATACACAAAAATGCATTTATACTTTGTCAACTAAATCAGTGACATTTGTTTAGCTGACAGTGACAATACACTGACTGTATTACAAGATTAACAAGTAGAAAAAAAATGAACAAAGGCAATTTTTTAAATTATGAAGAATGTAATAATTCATGTTTTACAAAGATTATTAAACAAAGAAATAAAAAAACAAAAAACATCATTCTATCTTTAATGATTGGTGTAAAGTGCTCAATATATTTACATTGAGAGAAAAATTAATTACATATGTAATTTCTCCATTTGTGGGGACTAATAAAGGTATCATTCATATTGTATGACTCACAAAGGCAACGTCACCACACATTTTGTTTTTTCCAGCTGGTTGTCACATGACGCCTGCTCGTGTCTCTGCTTTCAGAGTTTGTCAAGTGAAGCATGAATACTTGTTTATTTGGGGGGTTTAAAGGGTTTGACCTTTTTTTTTTACCTTTGATTTTGTATTCTTAATTTCACTTCACTTCCTGGTCTACACCGATGTGATGTTTGGGCATGTTTGGTTTGAGCAAAAAAGTATCCGCCTACAGTGGATCGAACAAGTCTGACGGCTAACACTAACCAGCTGATGCATCCGGCTAGAACCATCCAAGAACCAGCCACCTTGAAATGGTGAGAAATGCATTGCTATTGGTGCAGCTGTTACCCAGTGCTGCAGGAGGAGGAGGAGCTGGAATCTACAGTGTCTGATGTGTGTGAGGAGATGTAGCTTTATGTTTACTGTGCTGTCTTTGTCTGATCAGTGCTCAGAGGAGAGAGAGAAGGTCATGAACACCTCTGAGACCAGACTCCTGCTCACACGCCTGCTCCGGCTCTGTCTGACATTTGTAAACAACGCCATCTGAACCAAGACGTCTGTCGGAGTGAACCTGCTGCTCCCCTGGGACGTGTGCAGGTAAAAGGTGAGAGAGCAGAGAAAACCACGTGTCTGTGAGGCAGCTCTAAACCGGGTCTAAATTAGGGTTTGTGGGGGTTACAGGGCCCCACACAGAAGCACTGGGGAAGGTATAGGTTATTACTTTGCTTTGCTTCCTCATCACAAACACAGCTGAAGCAAAACAAAGCCAATTATATGTTTTAGAAGCAGAAAAATAAAAAAATAAAGTTTTGTACCAGTACACAAAGGGCCTCATTTGTCAACACAGGTGATAAAATTCAACTGTAAACTGAAGAAAACATTTGCACAATATACATACCTTTGGAAAATGTGTAGCATGTGTGGTGCATAGCTAACATGGTAAATGACTAAAGTAGTTGGGCTAAGTCAGAAGATTTAAAGTTCGGCTCTGGGAGTGGAGGAAGAGACTGAGACAAAGTATTTAAGTTTTGCTGATTATATATTGAGTAGACAAAAACAAACAAAGAACAATAGACAAAAGAATGGCCATTCAGTATTAATTACAGTATGTACAAGTCAAGCTTAGAAAAATAAACATTCAAATCTCTTCTTGCTGTGCAATTCCATGGTTCTTATGAAAGTGCTAAGCGCAAGAGTTTAAGGTTCAATTGTCCCGAGTTTCAATTATTCTGAGCGTATGACACGCAAAATAGTTCGTGGCTTATTGGTCCATCAGTGTCCAGAGGAAAGTGCATAAAGTGAAAGTGCGAGGGAGGAGCAGGGTACGGTTTGTGTGGCCACGAGCAGTAAATGGGACAAAAAGATCAAAAATGTTCAAGGGCGGCTACGGAGCCTCCTACCGGCCCAACCAGAGCAGGAGAGGTTCCTGAGTCAGTAGTCCTGGGCTTGAGTAGAGAACTGGTGCAGGCGTGTTGCCTTTGGTTCACTTAGGCTCAGATCCTTAGCTCGCCATCCGATCTGGTCTGTATATAAAACAGGACCAGCAATAAATCATTGTGCACATCATAATCAAGTTCAATCTAGGATCCTATCAATAATTCAAATCAATAAAGCAATCAATTAATATCAGTGATTAACTAATACAAAGTGCTTCATAATCAATCATCAATGTATCAATATCAGTGTTAAATATTGTACTTCAGAATAAATATCAAAATAGTTCATATCAAGAATAAATAACATTAGCAAATATAGTTATTCCTGTTCAATATTCATGTTCAAGAATCAAAATATTGCATAGACAACATATTAAAGTGTCAACAGTAGTTACACTTTAAAGTGCATGAAGTGCAATGAATGAACTGCACTGGAATCAACAAGCTTCAAACAAATGCTCAGTTTGGGCATTAAAGTGCTTCGAATTTCAACCAAAGTCATACATCAATCAACAATAAGTTAATAAAGACTCGACATTAATTGCACTTCATTTGATGAAATACTTTTTGAGAAAACGGGCAGAAAAGACAATGCTAACCGCCCCATTCAAACTAATGGGGTTGGCTAGGCTAGGCTAATCCATTCATCTGAATGAGAGGCTAAGCTACATGCTAGCGCACTCGCCAATTTCGTAGTTTCTAGCGGACTCGCGCTCATTTTGTTAGTGGTCTGGACCCGGTAGTCAGCTCCTAAAGTTCCGACATTAAATGCATTTGATGAAATAACAGAAAAAGCGAAATATGCGATGAAAATTACTTTAACCCACCTGTAGCATGTCACCCGAAAATCATCCCCTCGCTCTAGCAGCGCATTCAACTTCCGGTTTATATAGACTGTGATTGGCGGCGCACAGTCACGTGACTGCGTCAACAACGTGATGACGTAATAGTAAAGTTCACATTATATTTATTATAAAGAGAGGCAGAAACGGCTTTTGAGGCAAGATTTTCACCTGGGTTACACCCTCCCCCCTTTAATTCATGCAACTCCCGATGCATGCTATACTAATTTAACACGAAAATATATACCGGTGTATCGAACGTAGGGCTATTGAACGCGTTATAATAAACATCAGCTCTTTCTATACATTGTGATGGACACATCTTCGGGCTTGACCTATTTTGCTGCCGCGATCCAGCAGACGGGTCGCCAACCCTTGAGCTAAACTATGGAAAACAGCTTGGGCAACTGAAATCAGTGGGTTTCCTACAGCAGAAGGTTGGAAATGCTGAGGCAGTTGACACTGGTGCGAAGGACTACGCACTGACAAACCGGACTTCGCAGCATCTGAAGCATCAATAACATCAGGAACTTCAGAGGGTTTCTTTCCTTTGCTTCTAAACATTGGACCTTCCCCTGATGGCCTTATTTCAGGAGGAATGGGATCATCAGGTATGTATTCTTTAGTCTGTACTTCGATTTCCTCCACACATTCTCTAGAGACTTCATAGGCAGCATCTCCTTCCTCACTGGATGGAGATGGATCTATGGCATCAAAAACTTCAGGCATAGCAGAGGACTTTTCACAATCAGACAAGAAGGCTTCAGTTTCAAGAACAGGGTGTTCAAGATGGGCTGCCAACACAGGCATAAGATCAGTGGCACAGGACAAAGACTCAACATCACTGGATTCATCAGGATCGACACTTCCAAATTGGAAAGGGACTGGCTCAACTTGAAGTGGACGCACCTCTGACCGGTCATCCTCACTGCTCCGGACGTCGTTGAGCACATCCGGATATGCAATGGACGGTTCTTCAGGCGGATGGAGTCGAAGTCTCCTTCTATATGGACGCCAGAACCTGCGTCTGGGTCGTTCAGTCCATGGGTCACCTTCAGCTACCCCTCTCTGCTCCACAGGATCAACATTCGTAGACCATCTTCTGGAGGGTCTTAGTCGATGCCTTGGGGGTTTCGTTCCTTCATGCGTGGTGTCTTCTTTTGTCCCATCAGCAGATTTGGGCTGATCTTCAGGTAGAGGACTGCGAAGGAAGGACTGCCGTCGCCAGCGTCTTCTATTTGGTGCGTACCGACTGCCTTTGACTGGTACACCACCAGGACCAGTAACATTGGTGGCTTCTGGGCCCTTTGCTGTCTCTATCACGTCAAACTCTACAACTTCTCCATCTCCCACACTACGGAGAGATTTTCTAGGATTATTCTTCTTTATAGCAGTCTGGTGGACAAATACATCTTCCTTGGTGTCGTTACGGATTATAAATCCATATCTTCGTTTTACATTGAACCATTTAACTGTACCTTGGATCCGTGTTGCTATCACTTTTCTCTTTGGCCGTGGCTCATCATCCCGTGTCGATGGAGGAGCAATTTTCTTAGATAATATATCATCATCTACATCTGGCAAAGACTTCACAAGTAATGCGTCAGGTTGTTGGATTGCGGAAGCAAATTCAGGCAGAGGAGCGATTGGCTTCTTATGTTCCTCTGTAGGCAACTGGTCTTTAGTGACAGGAGGCTGGGATTCTGTCAACAGCTGACCAAGCAGAGACATAACACTTTAAGTACTTCCACAAAGTCTTTACCCGTGAGCGTCGCAATATCTCTGAGTGCACGCAAATAAATGTCAGTCACAACTTTCTCTACTAGTGCAGCGCAAAGTGTTGACAGATCTGAGATTTCATACGAGACTTTACTGTTCTCGCAGATGTAAGTATACGGTAACACATTACGTAACTCAATCAAACTTTGACTCGACGCATACTGAACAATAATAGAATCGTGAAAACGCATTCAGGTTCATCGATAAGCTCTGTTTTAGACACAGTACCATAACGCTTGAGAAAATCAACGACTTCATTGTCTGTTTTATCGTGGGTCGCATACTGAATTAAAACTGCGTCTGAAATCTTAATGCCACGTTTCTCAAAAATGTCCATTGTCACTCAACAAATAGATAATCAATGTCCAGCTCTTACTACTCCAAAAGTTCAAGCTTCAGGAACCTCTCCTGCTCTGGTTGGGCCGGTAGGAGGCTCCTGTAGCCGCCCTTGAACTTTTGAACTCTTTGTCCCGTTGATTGTTGCTCGTGGCCACACAAACTGAACTATCCCTCCCTCGCACTCACACTTTCACAAACAACTGGATTTATTTAAAGACCTACAGCCACGAACTAGCTACGATTTGCGTAACCCACGCTCGGGATATTGGAACTCTTGCGCTAAGCACTTTGATAAAGACTATTGAACCTGCACAGCGAAGAGCTGTTTGAATTCGAATGTACATTTTTCTGAACCTGGATTGTAAATACTAATGGCCATTTGTTTTTGTCAATGTTTAATGTTTTGTCTGTCAACTCAATATACAATTAGCAAACTTAAATATCTTGTTTCAGTCTCAGTATCTTCCTCCACTCCCAGAGTCGAACACATGATCTTCTGACCTAGCCTAACCAAACTCATAACCTTAGTTATTAAGGCATTGTTACCTGGCTTTTACCAACACAGTACATTAGCTAGTGCAACATACATGCTACAAATGCACAGCGTAACATAATACACAAAATAGATGCACCACCTAACATTTTGCGTAATAGTGTCTGTGTGACACAAACATGTTGCTCCTCCTCAAATGTAATTGAGCAAATGAAGTCTAATAGATGTCAAGGTTTAATGTTTTTTGTTAACCACAATTCCTTATGAATAAAAGTCACTAATCTGGACAGTTTGCTCAAGAAAAAACATTACACGTAGTACAAACCTCTATTTAATATATAATTATAAAATAGATAACATAAGTAAAACATACAAATCCAAAGTCCAAATGTATGTGACCTGAACAGGAACCAGGTTGATAATGCTAACGGCCATTTTGTTAAAATGTTTTTTTTTGTTTTTGCCTTTTGCTAGGTGCTTTATAGCAGTGATTCCCAAAGTATGGGTCAGAATCTAGGGGTTGCATGATGATTTTAAATTGTGCTTTTACAATTATGACTTGACATTTTTTTCAGTTTTGAAATGCTATGTATGGGTCTATAAAGCAATACACTATCAAAACAAACCCAATTTAAAGGGTTTATTAATCTGAAATTGTTACTAGAGTATACTGTATATTTTTGCTGTGGGGGTCACAAGTTTGTTGCCAGGTTGTTTTGGGGTCCTGAGCTGAAAAGTTTGAGAACCCCTGCTCGGCTATTGCAGTGGTTCTCAAACTTTTCAGACCGGGACCCACAAAATGAAGATTAACCAACTCGCGACCCCCACATCAAAATAAAATAGAGATTTTAAGTTGGAAAACAAATTAAATTGGGTTAAAATATATTTATTCTTCAGATTTATTGCTTTTTATGACC
This sequence comes from Mugilogobius chulae, assembly GCA_038363315.1. Classification (NCBI taxonomy): domain Eukaryota; kingdom Metazoa; phylum Chordata; class Actinopteri; order Gobiiformes; family Gobiidae; genus Mugilogobius; species Mugilogobius chulae. Next base: position 15,063,696 of record CM076412.1, on the reverse strand, counting down.
AAAATTCAAACTCATGCTAAAGTCAAAAAAACAGAATAACAACCCAGTCATAATTGTAACATTAAATTTAGAATCATCTTGTGACCCCCAGATTTTGTTTCGTGATCCCTCGAGGGGTCTCGACCCCACTTGGGAAACACTGGGCTATTGCAGTTGTGTTTCCTCCATGATTCTTTGAGCAATGAGCTCGAGCCGAGTAGAGCCGGACGAAGCAAAAAGCTCAGGCCTGACCGTTCTGACCTATCAATCTACAAAGCCGTATATATAATTAAAATCTTCTGAACTGAAAATAAGTTTGTGAAACAGGTAAAAATCGCCACAAGATCTGACGGTTCTTAAATCTGTTGATACTGTTTCTGCTAAGCACAAGCAGTTTGTGTTTGCATTGTGCTCTAGGGGGGAAATGCTTTCTAGCCTGTAGAGGGTCTTTCTGCAGCAGTTCCAATGGTGTTTTGCAGCAGCTTCAAGCTAGCGATACCATATCCAAATAAAATAGATCCATGCTAAAACATGTCCAGTAGCATCTCCTCTTTAACCCCCCTAAAAAGAAGACGCAGATCTCAGAGAGACTTTCCAGGTCAAATAATGGTAAATCAAATTAGGGTTAGAGCTAGAGAGATTTTTCTTTTGTGGTCAAATGTCTGGTCTGTCAGATGAAGTCTCTTATAAAGTTTCTTTTCTCCACCTCCAAAGTGTCTCTGCTCCATGACTAAAACATTGTGGTTTAACTCTCCCGTACGTTGCTGCTGTTTGCCTCTGGATGACCTCCGCTGACCTGGACCACCCTGGGACATCTCGGAGGGCAGAGAAGCAGTGACCTGTAACATATCCACTGCAGAGCTCAGGCCAGTGTGACCTATGAGTAAAGCATAAGTCGTCCTCACTTGACCATCTTCACGCAGAGCAAGCTGATGATGTTTGTTGAGCCGTCGGCAGTAAAACAGGATCCGCTTGTTTTATTCATGTTGACCTCTCAAAGAGCAAAAGGTGTAGCACAGCAGCACTGTTTAACCTATTGACTAAAAACACAGAATATAGAAATATGACATTTACTCTCTCACAAATAAAGTCTCAATGCTAAGGTTCATGCTAGTTTACTTTCTATTTAAAACTGCTGAATTAATAAGCCACAGATTTTTTTTTATTTTATTGTTAGAAAGTGGTTACATGAGGTGAAAACAGATTTTTTACCACTTGAATACAAGATGACAAAAAAATGCATGAAACAAACCAAAAACTCATGATGAGAGAACATGCTTTTAAACTCAAAAAAGTGAATTGGTTGAAAATAACAGAGGTCAAGATGTCAATGTTGTGTTGTTGTTTTTTCAGTCCTTTAGTAATGCGCGTTACTGAAATTACTTTTATTGGTGGAGGACAAAACAAGGACCTACTGCTGTATGATTCCATGTCTGCCCCTGCCTGGTGGTCTCTGGAGAAGTGAGTCCCATGTATTAAGTTTCCTGTGTTGCTATTTCTTTCTCTGTTCTTGTTAAACGTCCTTGTGTTTCTTTTTCGCACTCTTTTTGGTGTTTCTTTCTTCTTGTGTCTGTGTTCTGCCGGTCTGTCCGATGTAGGTTTTATTGCATGTTTTGCATGTGATTTCGTAGATGACATCGCATTTTTTCCCTGGCTGTATTTTGACAAAATTTTACTTAAAATCCACTATATTCGACCACTGCAAAAGAGAAAACCACATTATGGACTGGGCCAACGCAAAAATAACTGGAACATAAGAACACAAATACAAACGATGGATACGAGAGGCTGTTGAGATCAGGAAGCAGGGCACAAGGACCATCAACAGAGACGAAGGAGCTTTTTCTTGGCTCACACATGGAACTCACTTTTCAGAGACCTTCACCAGGCGGGGGCAGACGTGGTCAGTCTGACAAAGCTGTCAAACTGGCCACATCTGGGAAGATTCTAAAGAAGACACGTCACAACACCAGACGCCACCTCTGACGAAGGCGGAAGTTATTACAACTGTCTTATTACAAGAAAAAATAAAGTTAAACTAAGATGAAGACATAATGAATTTACCAAATATGTAGTTTTCCTTTTGATTACATCCCATGCATCCACATAAAACCCACAAAGGAAAAATTTCCAGCTTCCTCTCTAAGCTGAACTCTGTAAAAACAACGCTGTATTTTTGATTTGTGCAATATTAAGTGTACTGCTGATATATGTTTTCAGCTGCCAGTCACCAGAGCCGGAATTACCCTTTTGGGGGCCCTAAGCAAAAATCAGCTTCGGGGGCCCTCCAATATTTTACGAACCATAATCCGTCAAGTCAAAGCAGCATTTAAATTTACTTTTTTCATTATAATTTATAAAACATACGCAAAGTGACAGAAACAATAATTGTAGTAATATAAAAGTATTATTTCTCAAAATAAAGAGATAACAGAAGCGTTTCCCTAAATCTGGAGTGGGCTATTATAGATTAAGATTTTTATTTTTTTTTAATTTGTCAATTTATGTCTAATTTTATGTTTAACTTTATTATTAATTGCACTTGGTGTCAATGTTTTCTAGTGGGGCCCTAGCACTGTCCCTCTTCCTGTGAGCTCCGCATCTGCTCTCTCCTCATGTGCGCTGGTGCAGTCCACAGACGATAAGCTGCATCATTGCGCTGGACTTTATAAACAGAAATACTAAAATCTGAAACTTTTTCAGGACAAACATCCCATGTTTTATGAAGCCTCTAAAATAATTCAACAGAAATGTGCAGAAATCCGCCGTATTTGGCTGCAGTAATTTTCGCGATTAAATCTGCAGCTGTAATAGTTCATGAGCTTTTTATGTTCGTAGTTCAGTCAATACTTGTCCAATTGACACTCTACTTCTCACTTCTACTTCTTACGCAGCGCAGGGGAAGCGGCTGTGTCACAAGGACAGAAGAAGGGAGGAGTGATCACTTTTAAGATGGATTGGTTAAACAGGGTTTATGTACAGCAAAAACTAGAGAGTGAAGCCAACAGGCTTGCATGATGGACTGACATACAACTACAAAAACTATCAGCGCTCAGATGCGGGACCCTACACAATTTGCGTAGTCTGCGTATAGGAAGGTCCGGCGCTGCAAGTCACACTTGTGTAGTGTGTGGCCTCAGTCATTCTACAATCACTCTCAGTTCAATTGTGTAGTGTGAAGACAAAGTCAGCATTTTAATTAATCATAACTGGAAAGTTGTGTAGCTTTAGTTTTAGTTCAAGTATAAGCATCCACGAATAACACGAGTACGTTAACATGCTACTTAGTTTAAAAAGTAATCATACCCAGCACAGCAGAAATGACATGTTACTCAGACAACAAAACTTCTACGTCATCGAGAAGCAAGTCAGGCAAAAAAAAAACATCAATTCTAAGATCCTCAATTCTGGGCAGATTGCAGACGGTAAAACACTGTTTTTGCCTCACTTTTGTCATGTCTTTACTGGTTCATCAGACTCCACATGGCGTCTGAACTCGGGCTAAAGCTGCTCCCTCCTCATGCGTAACAATGTGTTTGGTTCTCTCGTATTCGGAGCACCGGCGCCTCCCCACCTCGCGCTTCCTTGTCTCTCTCGCTCGCCCGCTGTGCTATCATGGAGTGAAACTGAGCAATTGGGAGGCCACTGGGGTGAAAATAGGAGCTTTAACTGAAGATGGCTGGGTGAAATGGGCTGCGCTTGGTTTGCCGGGGCTTCGGAAGGGCAGCTCTCGGCCTTGTTTGGCGCCCTGACTGATGCTATAAACACAGAGGATTTACAGAGGAGAAGGGGCGAGCGAGAGGGTGTTTTTGTGAGACGCAGGAGTCAATCGTTGCCTGTGGACGGTCGGCCTTCACAATGAGCTCAGAGAGAGGCTTTGTTTCTGTGTCAAGGAGAAGGAAAGTGGAGCAGCCAAGATGGAGGCCGAGTGAAGTGCAGTGTAAGTGCCATCTGCGGATACAATGTGTGGAGGAGAAATTAGACAGCCGTGTTATTTTATATTTTGGCTTGAGGGCTCGTACTCGAGGGTTGTGTTGCAGAAGATATCAAGAATGTTTCAAACTAATTACAAGTCAAAATTTAAAGTTTCAGCTTCGATATAAAAAAAAAACAACAAAAAAAACCTCCGATACTTGGCGCCGATATTTTTAGAGGAGGTTCCCTACCTTTGCACGTGTCGTCATGCTCTTCAAGGAAACGCCCACTTTGCCATGAAATGTAAAGTGTTGGGATAACAATTATAAAAGTTCACTACAACTACTGATATTTTTTCAGACACGTGTGATTAGGATTATTCATAAGGCCAAATATTTGAAACACACTAACAAACTTTTCTTGCAGTCAAAATGTATATTAACTTTCTCTGGGCCCTGGGCTGCTGTCCTGCAGCTGCGGGTGGCTCTGCTCCTGGTGCAGACAGCTCCTCTGATGATGCTTTCTTTGGTCCACCTGTACCCGGCCAAATGTATGTGAATGTATTTTAGTGTTTGGGAGTGTGCTTGTTTGTGTATGCGTGTTGGAAAAGGGGTTGGGGGCGGGTGTATGGTGGGGAGGAGGCGTAGAGGGTGTGTACATGTATGGGGGTTGTCTTGGGGGTGGGGGGTGGAGGCGAGCGGGATTGTTTTTAATGCACTGTGAAGCACTTTGTGTTACATTTTATGTATGAAAAGCGCTTTATAAATAAAGTTTGATTTGATTTGATTTAACATGATATTGTCAAGTTGTATTTGATGTACAAAGTTAGTAAGAATGCACTATCAGCAAATATTCAGGATATTTTCCATGAAAGCAAGAGGTTAAGGTTAAGGTTAAGGTACACTTTATTGTCCCCGTAGGGAAATTTGTCCTCTGCATTTGACCCATCCTTCAATGCCTCTGGGGCATCTCCTCAGGAGCAGTGATCGCCGCAGTGCAGCGCTCGGGACCCATCTCCAGGTGTTCATGCTAGGCTTGGTCAAGACTACCGTAGCTGGAGGATATTACCCTAATGTGCAAGTTGCCACAACTTGAGAGGATATGGTAATTTTAAAATACAGCCTCTACAAGAAAAAGTCTGTGTGTGTCTGTATGTGGAGTTCGACTGTGGAACAGTTTAGGGATGCAACTAAAAACATCTAAATAATAAAATCTAATCAAGTTTGTTTGGTGGAAAGAAGTTAATAACATGCATAATTGCTGTTATCTTTGTGTAGCAAGTGTGTTTTTTCATAATATTGTAAAATAAATACAATACTTAATTCTCTATTCAAGTAAATTTTTGGCATAGATAACATTTATGTAGAAAAACAGCACTTCATAACCTGGCCAGGTTATGACGTTGTGACATTTGTGAATTCACAAACTTGAGATAAACCATCTGACCTTCCAGCCGCCCAATTGTTTTGGGAGTCCGAAACCGCTGTGTTTTGGCCCAATCACAGTAGCGTGGTTTTGAGGCCCAGTCACGTTGTAGCAGGGCGGGCCAAGACGGGCTGTTAGCGCTGAGTCTGATTCAAGCTAAACAAAGATGGTTGATCCTGCGGAAGTATTGTTTTTTGCTGCTCTTGATGCTGTTTTAGCAGAAATATGGAGTCATTTCTTTTTGAAAGAAAAGCAGTGTTTGTGACACGTACTTTTGTCTGTTCCACGCGGACATTAGATACACCATTAAGATTTATTGTTGTGATTGGCTAAGCACAAATAAGGTCGGCCACTCACCCAATCAGCTCGAAGTATTTCACTAAACGTTCCACCCTTCAAGTCAAGTTCCAGATGGATTCTGTGGAACTTAAATCAGAGTTCAACGTAGTGAGCCTTAAGACATGTAACCACATAAATGCCAATGTAAAGGAGTGGGGTAAATAAGTATTACTCCTTCCACTCCCTTTTGAGCGTACTTCTATCTGTTTTTTTTTTTTTTTTTTTTTTTTAGAAATGTACTTGTAACAACATATTTGTGTAATATGATGGTCAAGCTCAGACAAAAAAAAGGGTTTGATTGAAGGCAAATTACATTTATTATTTAGTAAAGAAAAAACACGAGATTAGTTTAACATGTAACAATCAATCTATGCAATTCTGAGTAAGACAATAAGCAAGAAACTGTTGGGGTGTTAATCTTTCAAAAATATGCTCTAATGATATTTAGAAATGTCCGCTCTGACAGTATTTTCCTGTGGTTGATCTGGCCTCAGAGTCTCAGTCAGATCTTGGATGTGGTCCACGCGACACAAGGACGACCGGCGCAGATGTTTGGAGCGCTGTGATTGGCAGGAGCTTTGCAGCGCGCTCGACTGAACACAGCGTCCAAGGCTTACTCCAGGAGATGATCCCGGCTGTCAGCTTCCACGTGAACTATTGATCCGAGCGGCAGGATCATGCTGACGCTCCGGCAGACTCCCACTCCATCAACAAACGTGTTCAAATGTGGTGCAGTGGAAGAGTCCAGGAGCTCTCATGGGAAAACTGGACTTAACTGAGCAATCCTCTCTCAGTTACAAGACTATACAGAAATCAATCTACATACAACTTTGAGTCCGAGAATGATGAGGAAACTGTCCGGGGTTAATCCATATTGTAAGACCTATTGAGTTTTGTCCATTTATTTAGGAAGAAGCAGATCAATCATTTACATTTTGTTCATTTTAAAGCACAAAAAATGTTCTCAAACGGTTGAGAAACAAAAACGGGTCCATTGACCTTCCTTCTCAGCATTGGAAAACACTTTTGAAAGTCCCAGATTAGTGATGTCACAGATCTGAGATTTTCTGTGCCATTTTTAAGTCCATGAATAATCCAGACTCATTTGGAGCATTTCTGCAGCATTAGCCTGGGCTCAGACTGCACTGGGTCCAGCTTTGGTCCCGTTTAGATGGAGTTCTCGCACAGACTCACAATCAGTCTGAATATGAGTCAGTGCGAGAACAACAACAATGAAAGAGAAGCTAAGGACCCACCAAACCAGTTTAGGAAGATTTTAGGGTGTAGCTCCTCCTCTGGGGCAGGGCTTAACTCAGTGTCAGATCACTTCCATCAGATTGAAAATGACTTTTGGATGAGAGTCGAAACGTCTTGATCTCCGGAAACACTGTCCAGATGACAACTTTGAAGCCTTTCTATTCAGTCTGATGATACTGGTGCTGCCGCTCGTCACATTTGATCCTGGCACACACGGATTGAAAGTGAAAGGGCTGCAAAGGGCTCCACTAGTCCATAATAAATAACCAAAACTAATATTTAACCCTCCAAACATGAAGAAATACACTAGTTTTACTTACTCTGACCAGTTTCAGCTCACACACGGGAGAAAAAGCTTTGTGTTCGTATCCTTTTGTGTGGCTTTCTGAAGCTGGTTTCCAGCATTGTGCTTTTCTTCATTTTGAAAATTAAATATCTGCTTCAAACTTACTCAACAGTGTTTTCGTTCAAGTTATTTTGTCTGTAATTCGTTTGAAAAGAAAGTCTGTCTCCAGAGGCAGTTGATCACATAAAACAAAGTAATGAAAACAACAGCCGCCATGTTTCCCGGTCATGTGACCTCCTCTGTGTCCTAGTGCTCACCCAATTCCGCCATCTACTGGTGAATCTGTGAAACTGCCCCATGTATTGGACTCTAGACAAAGTAAGAGAGTTCTTTATCGCCTTATATAAATACAGTAGAAGGTCAAAACCAGAAATATCAGTCTATGGCAGGGAAAGAGTTAAAACACAAAGCCCATGGTGACAGAGTCTAGGGTTAAATCTGCTGAGATTGATTTGATTTGCTTCCCTCTGTTATTTTTATTTTTACAACAAGTAGATCAAACTAGTCATGTGTGCTTTGTTTCATTGTTATTGCAATTCGAAACTGGTGATGCTCAGGACAGAGTTTGAAGAATTAGAACACACAAACAAATGTCAATCCATAAATGTGTGGCAATTGAATTTCAGCTGTGCTTTCTACAAAATCTTAAGTTGTTATAAACACTAGTGAAAAGTAGATTTAGTCGAAATGTCTCTGTGCAGTCTGCTGAAAAGGGCAGGATTTTGTTATGAGGGTTTAGGGCCGGCCTGGTTCCCCCAAAATAATCATCCAATCGTTATTTTTAAGGGAAATTACTTGAACACAGATTTTAAGGTAGGAAGAGTCTTACATCAGAAAAAGTGGACTGAATGATAGAACTATATGTCCTTGTATAATTCCAGCTCAAGACACAAAGTGAGAGAACAGGATGATGGACACGTCTCTGGCTGGACAGTCTCCATCGATCCTGCACGTATGATTTATACACTAGAACCAATTTGTCACAGGCTTCAGCTTGTGCGCTCCTCGCCGCCTGTCAATCAATCAGACTGCATGAATCATTCATTGTGGAACCAGCCAAAGAACACCTCCAAAGAGCCGTGTTTCCCCAGACAGACAGAGGTTTTGCTAATGAAGTGGAGCGAATCCAAAAGAATGTGTAAGACAGACTTCACTGTGGGATCGAGTTTATGACTCTCATTTTATTAGACTCATTACTTGGATAAAATAGATCACTGTGGCTTTAAGCCGGCTGCATGCGAGAAGATTCTCATGTCTTGGACATGACAAAAAAGTTCAGGCCACAACTCACAACTGCAGAACTAAGAAACGTATTACTTTTATTGGTTACTAGTTTGAAGATTTTAAAACCAGAGAATCACAGTTTTATTCATACATTTACCGGACGTACACTGACTGTGAGGAGGGTTCGGTTCAGGACATGTGCAGGTTTCTTGCAAAGTGCGTGTCCACCAGATGCTGTCAACCGGGGTCCGGTTTCGTCCAAAGCCTCATTCAAGCTTCATGTAAATTCTTGCGAGAGCGCTGCAATCTCAGGAAAAATAGACTGCGGATTCTTTCCGCAGACCTGCGCGGCTCCCACACTCACATTCACACTCCTTAGAGGTCCATGTACATGGGTGCATTGGTTTTAAGCACTTTCCAAGTTTTGCGGGACCCCCGACCCGCACAAAACTGCGGTCAGTGTACATTAGAATTTGAGACAGTCCATGCTTAGTGCTGCTAGCACATCATGTAAACATAGAAACTTGACCTTGTAAATGTTCAGTCTGTTGTACTAGACACTGTCTCTATGGCCATGCTTCATGCAACAACAGTCTGACTTGCATGTTCTCCCCGTTCACTTCTGAGGAAAAACAAAACAAAACTCTTCTTCTTTATTTTGATTCAGAAGTGTTGTTTTCACATAACTCATATTAGTCACACATTAACTCATAGAAGCAGTTCAAGATGGGAAGCCTGTTGTTTTCAATAGCTAGCGCTCATTCCTAAATACAGGCTTGTGCTCCCCATAACCATAAAACATCACAACATGATCAGTTCTGATCAACTGTCTAAGCGCTCTCGTACTTTTTAAGAAATGGAAAACTTGAAGCTCAACCGGAGGCAGTTTGAGCTCGGTGAGCATGAAGCTGTTTCCACATGGTTCTCTTCATTCACTGCTCACTTTGTGATTGAAACTGTCTCTTACAGCAGACTCACACCAGACGCTATTTGAAAGAGAAGTTCCCTCACATTTCCTAAGCAGGTTGGCACAGAGAGGCGACACGAGACAAGCGCAGTGACTTAGTCGACCGGCACAGTTGAGATGAAGTTAACTTTATGCAAATTCAGAGCAACATTGTCAAGGCGGCAGCCACTCCGTGAACAACTCTTCACAAATACAATTGAGGCATTGGTTCAGGCACTCAAAGTGCTTCTAATTATGCCCTCGTCTGACAACTGAACTTGTAGAGGACTGAACACAGCACAAGAGCAACCAGAGCTCACGTGGGCGGGTTTATCGCTTTTTGTGTGAGTGAGCTGTTAATGCTGAATCATGACAGTGAATCTGGTGTCTGAGAGAGTGAGAGTCAGGTTATTACCCATGATTCATTGAAAATCTTTTTCCTGATTGGTCCTTTGATTTATTGTATTCTATCTATACAATGGACGGGCCATTTCACACTTTGGCAACCTAAGTTCATCTGATTGTAATTATTTTCCAAACTTCTGATTGTGGATCTTACTTATAGTTCATTTATTATTGCTTAACCGGAAAACTAATTAGTTAAACAACATAAAGTGAATACCCAATTAGAAAAAATGTGGTCAAAAGAATCTGAAAATAGATACCAATGCAAATTGCTATAACAACAAACATTTTGTAGATGATATAAGAACTTTCTATGCAAAGCCAAAAAAAAAGGACTGGTTTTCTATGTAGATCATTATTTATTATACTTAGCCACTATTAATTACTTCAACCTACAATGATCAACACATCAAAATGACAGCAAAACAAACCATAGTGTGGTTATAACTTTTCAGCCTCATCACTATAGTGTGCCAACTCAGCCACTTTGTCAGACTTCTGCAGGTAAGAACTTGACAAATAATGATTGGCAGCAACAGAGGGAAAGGCTAATACGGTTAGAACAGTCTCACATTTGGGGACACTCCACTCTCCACTTACCTGACTTGTTTTTTTCTTTTCCAATCTTTCCATTGTCTTCTGAATGGAGCGCTGACAGACAGGTGGTGGCTCAGGAAAGTGCTGCTGTAATTGTGTCCTTAGGCAAAACACTTCACCCACCTGGCATGTGTCGGAGTGGGTTTGGAGGCTGTTGGAGGCGACTGATGACCATGTGTCAGTTTCTCCAAGGTCATTTCTACTGTAGCCTCAAATTCACTTCATAAATAATGTAACAGTGGTGGAAATCTTGAGTGACGCAGGAGAAAACCATTAACTATTTGTGTGCCAAAGTGCATCTTAAAAAACTGATTTAAATACACACTGAAATAAAAAAAAAAGGTTTCATATTTAATGCAATATAGTGATTTAAATACTGAATAAATCTGTTGCTACAATTTTTAATAAAAAGAAGCCTAAAACCTTCTTCAGATCAAGCATCACACTAGTGGTTACACTACACTTAATTGGCTTGTGCAGTTGGCTTGTTTTTGTTTAAAATACTATAGACTTTACATAAAAACACTTCCTGTTCAATTGTCTTCTATGAGGTTTTCACTACATCAGTTTAAAACAAATAAGTCCTCTTTAGATCAGACAGTTGTGGTGAATGTTACAAGAAACATGTTCAAGACTTTACATATTAGAGGAATATTTCACCAGAAGACACTTGTGTGTTTAAAAAGAGACTAACAGGAAATGGTCATATGTACAGAAGTTAGCTATTTTGAATGTACGCAAGCCAACTGAAGTTCCGTGCGCAGAGCCAATTCCAATCTGTCGCCGTGATGGACAAGGTCCCAAAAAATCCATCATAAGGGATTTTTAGCTGTCATATTTTTATTCAGTAGGTTTATTGCTGCCTATGTTTTTGTAGTTGTTTTCTGACATGGAGACTGCATGGAAGCGCACGGGTCATGCGACATAAGATGCATTACTGAAAATGTCTGAACTCTGCATAAATATACTCAACAAAAATATAAACGCAACACTTTTGTTTTTGCTCCCATTTTCATGAGATGGACTTAAAGATCTAAAATTCATTCCAAATACACAATATTGATCTGACATCATGATTAGTGCACAGGTGTACCTTATACTGCCACAATAAAAGGCCCTAACCCTCCAGCAGATATTTGTTTTGACCAATCTCATTAAGTCGCATAACTTCAGACTCCACCCCTCTCTCCCCTTTTAGTACTCCAACACTTCCCAGTTTGCCAGCTCTGTTTGAAATGTTGTGGGCACATATTAAGAGTCATTTAGTGTCACTTTTTGTAGTGTAATTATCTTCCAGGGCTAGAATCCAGTGCAGACAGCCCTTTGCATCATCCCTCCTTAATCCCACGATGCATCACTGTTCTTTGTTGATTGTTTGAAGTTGTTAAACAGTGCATTTAAAGCCTGATGTGCACATGTGGGCTTGTCTCGGATCTCTGTGCATCGTGAAGGAGAAAAACAGGACATATGTTTCCTGAAATGGAGGTGTCTTTTGGGACTCTTTGGGATCAGCAGCTGTTCGACAATGAAACGCTTTGGCTTTAAACACAGTGGAGTGTGCTGTGAGTCACTTTGAAGAAGGAGAGACTGGAGAAAACAGAAATGGAGTTACTCTTGCACCTTGACCTCACAGCAAGAGGTTGAAATCCTAAACAATATACTTAGCAAAATGTCTTTAAACCCATCAGTCCAATTTATTACAATAACACTTTATAAAAAACATTATTGACCAATGTACTTTATTGTGAAACTACGTACAGTCAGCTCTGTTCCAACACTCGGCATGAGTCATGAAAGTTTTCACAAAACTCAGCTTCTTGACGAATAAATATACATCTTAATCATCCAGCTATGTCACTCATATGCATGTCTATTTACATAAAAATGCAACATATTTACAACAAAATGGACACTAAACCTATAGAGGTACTTTCGGTCTACATCACTTTCCGCTCTACTGCGCATGCTCCATGCATCTGGTCAGCTGGGGAAACTTGTTTGAATAAACAACAAAACAGGACGAAAGCAGCTGTTTGGGTCATTCCTGACAGACGTCTGGCTCCTGAAGCTTTAGACGGTGTTTTCACACACCTGCATGTGGGTCGTTCCATTCAGAAATGTTGAATTAGCAGCACAACTTTTGTTTTTGCACAACTGTTAGCTGACAACAGCGTTAGCTCGAGTTGTTTCTAAAGCAAAATCCCTCTATAAGGCAGCACAGTGCAGAGTGGATAGCATTCTTACCTCATAGCAAGAAGATTGCGATTTCGACCACACAGCCTGGGCCTTTCTGTGTGGAGTTTGCATATTTCTTTCCAGGTTTGTGAGGGTTTCCTCCGGGCACACCTGTTTCCCCCACAAAGCAAAAAATGCCCATTAGGGAATATCCTCCAGCTATGGGAGTCTCAACCATCCCTGGCAAGAACATCTGGAAATGTATGTTACTGGTCCTGAGGAGGTGCCCCAGAGGCACTAAAGGATGGCCAAAATGTAAAAGACAAACTACTCTAAGCGAACAATAAAATTTCCCTTGATCTTATACGGGCTGCCAGGACAGCAAGTAGGGAATCTAAAGAGTGTGCTCTGGGACTGGTAAAGACAAAATGTGACTTCTTACATCCATGTAAAAATTAACTTTTTTAAATTGAGTTTTAGAAGAAATTATATTGTAAAATGGCAAACTGTGTTCTTACAGCTCCTTACTGCAGTTTTTGGACAACTCACTGTCAGTTCACTGGTTCTCCAGTGTTGCTGCTGTACTTGCCCATGATTGTGGCACATGCAAGACATTCGGTCATTTGTGAAGGAAAAAGGGCTGCGGAAGGTTTCGATAGTCTGGTAAACGTTGTGAAGCACCTCCATGCAGAGGACCAGACTGCACAGTGTCCCACGTGAGGAATGTTCCGAGCTACAAGTGTTTGCAAGAAGACCATAAGAATATATTTGCTCATAAGAATGACTGACTACAATGTTTTGGTTGTAGTGCTAATTATCCAAACACAAAGCAAAACGTGCAATCATTTTGTGCTGCCAGGTCATGTGACTATAAGCTTAAAATGCACTTCATTGTATACGTTCTCAGGAAATGAGAGAACATTAGGTGTGATTATAAGGACTTTTTGAACCTGTACAAGTACATCTTCCATCTTGAGAGTCTGTTTTGATATGCGACAGAAGCTCTATTGAATATTACTTCACTAAATGCATTTGCTCTACTGTCTGAGGCCAGATAACTCAATTACTCAGCTGATTATATTTGGTTTTGTTCACAACAGCCTTGGCTCTGCCTTGCGTGAGCGCTGCATTAAAGTCATTACGACTCAACTGCTGAAAGAGATGGAAGTCTTTGACACCAATCAATCCGGTCGCGAGCCGAGCCGGGTCTCACAGACGTCTGAATGTTTCACGCCCCGGGCTAATGTCCCCCTCAGAGCGCTCCAGTGTAAGACTTTATCTGACACACACAGCATGAGCAGCAGGACGGCTCAAAGGAGAGTCACGCAGGGGCAGGACGCTTCATCCACAGTCAATAGTAAATGTGTTGTGTGTATTTAGCTGCAATACAGATATCTGTATCAGAGAGAATTTTTCTTTTTGCTGTTATCTTCAATTATATTACCAATGACAATAATGTTGAAGGGCATTTTAAGACAAAGAAAATCTCTTCATAACCGCATAATGTGTCCTGTGGTGGAATTGGACACAAAACTCAGATAACTTCTCTTCCACACAGAGCACTGGGGTCTGTAACATGCTTTCAGCCATGTCCTCCTCTGCCCTGCTCCCAACTCTCCCTCTTTCATCTCTCCCTCCCTCCCTCTCTCTCCCCTCTCACCCTTCTGTCTGCTCGGAGCTTCATTCTTATTCGCTGTGGACCGGGCTGAGATTGCTTCATTAGGTTTCCATATGGGCTGCGCTGTACTACATTTACTTGCTATTTTCAAAGTTGTATTTGTTTTGCAGTCGTCTTTACACTGAAATGAAACACCACGGACTAGTGTCGAGGTGGAATAAGCTGCGGGAGTGTGGAGAGCTGAAAAAATTACACCAAATGAAAACACAAGATAAGTGCAAGCTCTTAATGAAACAACACAAGGTCAGGAGGACACACATTATGTAAAATAAATTGTATTCATGTTCTAACTCTACTTTCTTATTAAAAACAGCTTTGCTTTTTAAAGTTTTGTAAGAAAGTAATCGTTATCTGTATAGCACTTTCAGAGACACAGAGTCACAAAGCGCTTCACATTGAATAGAACCTCTCTCCCCACAGTGACAGCAGCAGCCCTGGAGCAGCTCAGCAGAGGCGAGTCGCCTAAACACCTGGCGCCTCAACCTCCGACCACCACCAAGCGTTTCCTAACCTGCGTGTTACAGGTTATTGGGGAAACCGGATTGCTTGGAGGAAACCACCCAGACACGGGAGGAACATGCAAACTTCACACAGAAAGGTCCAGATCGTGGGAAAGTCAAACCTGCAACCTTGTATATTTTACCCTTAAGTAAAATATTTTCATTTTCTTTCTGAGCCTTCCAAAAACATAGTTCATAATAACTCAAATTTGTGATGCCACAGGTGTATCTCTCTAATTCTTTTCTTTGTTTCCAACACCACAACTGCCATGTTCTAAACCTGCACACAAGGTCACGTAACGTCAATTTTACAGTTATGGAATTATTGATATTTTGTGCTGCCACATTCATTAAATAAACTTACATCACTAAATTTCCAATGCATAACACTGTGTCATATTCAGTCCACTGCTCTTTTGGTGCTGCTGCTGTCACCGCCTTTGATCCCGGCCTGTGCACAGTATGTTCTCACAATACTTTGTTTGTGAAGAAAAAAGGCTTTGGTGTGCTCTGGATGTCTCGACAGGATGCAGTCTGAGCTAAATTTTTAGCACAGGTGACTATATTAGCACACCTCCAAGTCATCTCCACACACTGTAAACAAACATATTCATTATGTGCTGTGCTGTCCATACAGAATAAACTAGAACACAAAAACTTACCTCTGCGTGCTGCACCATCGTGTCCATGAGGTTCGTGTTTCTCTAGTGCAGGCTGTTGGCGAGAGAAAGGGAAGTGAAGAAGTGGTACAACGTGACATATAACTCTTTGTCCATGAAAGACGCCATGAATTTTAGGAACACTTTCCCATGACAGTGTCCATTGATAATAAGCCAGTGTGGGTTTTAGCAGATCTGATTATGAGTAGTTGTAGATTCTCAAAAAAGAAATCAAGTCTTCTGATGTGCTCCAAAAAAACACTGAGCTGAAAACCCATCTGACTCCCAGCAGCCCCACATGTGAGAGATTTTCTCAGCTTAACATTCATTTGGTTAAGCAACGTCCTGATCAAAACAGCAGTCAAACAAATCTGAGCAAATGAATGAAAAAGGAAGATAAAACTAAAGATTAAAGTCCATTTTGTTTTTGCTCTGAAACTAAATGGCCTAGTTTCTTTGTTCAAAGGGTTAAGGGTTTAATATTTCTTCAAGAGACTTATCTATTCAATTTTATTTTGAATTTAATGAACTAAATGTGCCACTTCAAACATTGTGTCTTGTCTCTTCCGATGTCCTTGCTTCATTCACTTCACCAGCAGAATTAAGACTGATTTATCTGTCAGTTGATCAGTGTTTAAAAGATTATTCATTGTTTTTAATGCATAATATTTATGTAAATACCGTCAGCACATATCCATGGTCAGAAAGAAAGTGACCATGGACTGAAAATTTGAAAATTATTTACCATTGAAAAGTTGTTTTTTGTTTTTGTTTATATGTTTTCAAATATAATCTAATAACTAAATTATTGAGGTATATTTACTCCAGGATATTTTAGATGACATTGTGTAGTTATAATATAGTTCGTATTGCTAATAGTTATCGCCTACATATTGAATCGGGGTTCTTTGTTCTTCTTCTATTACGTCAGACTTCTATTCCAAAAGATCGTTATTCCGAAACTGCTCTAGTTAGATAGACTTGTGTTCCGACACTTTTTGGTCTTGCTGTTCCGACAGACAGTGAAAGAGCGAGAGATGTGATGTGTGCCAATCAAGGCCCGAGACAATTCGGCCATCCATCAAAATACGCACTTTTCTATTTAGATTTCTGCGGGTTTTGTGTTGAATTTCTCAGCAATCCTTTGTTTTTTGTTGAGGCACTTTATCTAGTTTATTATTACAAACTTAAAGTTTCGATATGTTCCTACTAATTCATTGGAAAGCCTATGAATTAGTTAATTTCTCAGAGGCTGTCACGCGCACACTCATAGCTCACTCAATTACAAAGTTGAAAGAGTAAAATTAAATAATCCTCTTAACACTGACTAAAACAAAACGCTAGTCAATGTTTTGGTGATATTTTGCTACCTCCGGACGCGGCCGGCACAGACACATGCGATTCTCATCCCACACACTCAAACACACAGCATGCAATGGGTAATCTACATCCCCAGTATTTCTGCGCTTTGCAGGGGCTCTGCGCATCATCTAGATCAGGGGTGCCCAACCCGTCGATCGCGATCGACTAGTGGATCTTTGAGGCAGTGGAAGTAGCTCCCAAAGAACCGTCTGTTAATACGAACTTTAACCAACCGCGAGATATAGGCGTAATTACAAGCGCGAACTACACGCGCATCAACAAGCGCTACATGCGCGAACTACACTCGCATCAACAAGCGCTACATGCGCGAACTACACGCGGCATCAACAAGCGCTACATGCGCGAACTACACGCGGCATCAACAAGCGCTACATGCGCGACTTCACGCGCATCAACAAGCGCTACATGCGCGAACTACACGCGGCATCAACAAGCGCTACATGCGCGAACTACACGCGGCATCAACAAGCGCTACATGCGCGAACTACACGCGGCATCAACAAGCGCTACATGCGCGAACTACACGCGGCATCAACAAGCGCTACATGCGCGAACTACACGCGGCATCAACAAGCGCTACATGCGCGAACTACACGCGGCATCAACAAGCGCTGTATGCGCGTACTACACGCGCTAGATTTATATGCGGCAGCAAGAATTCTCCACTGTCTGCTCGTTGCAGCCGCACAGCACTTGAGCGCTTGCCAACGCGGCTCCTGAACACACGCGCTCATAGGGGTGAGATAGAACAGAGGGGAGAGGAGCAGGAGGAGAGAAAGAGAGAGAAGCAGGAGGAGGAGACAGGTAGTGCCACAGAATCCTACCTGCTCACGCGGTGTTGTTGTCCAACAGCTTGCTGTTGTTGAAGCGAGTCAAAAACAAAACCTAACTTTCTCAAGCTCCTCCCCCTCACTGTTACCATGGTAATCACCAATCACTCATAGTACTCCAGTGAGGTGACTTGGATAGCTTGAACTTTTTAATGACTTTTTGTTGTGATGGTTGTAGCCACAATCATTTATTTTCAAAAATAAATGTGTCACTTTACAACTTACATTTTAATAAATATTATTGCACTATTAAAAAAAACTAACTGTGTCTTAATCAGGACTAGTCTAAAGAACAATTTTTTCGACATTGTTAATAAATAAAATAATGTAAATCCAAAGGTAGATCTTCGGGCTGTGCTCAGACTAAAAGTAGCTCGCGAGCTGAAAAAGGTTGGGCACCCCTGATCTAGATCGAAAACAATACGAAATGTTTGAGAAATACGCAAAAAGGGGAGAACTCTTCCCATGTATGTCCTCACATGCAGCAAAACCACTCTAAGTCCCGCAAGTGTCAAATGCGAGGCTTAAGTGGGTTGTTGCTGGGACAGTGATAAAGTTTAGGGTAATGGGTAAGTTTAGGAAAAGTGTTTGGGTAAAGGTTAAGATAAAAAAAAAATTAACAACAGTTTGGGTCAGTTTATCAACAGAAATAAACTCATTGCCATGGCAACCAGATCACTTACGTCCCTCCGGATCTGACTATCTAGCATTAACCATCCAGAAGGTGTCTGTTTGACTGAAGAGAACGTATGATGTTGCACGTGTCATGCCACATGTGCTCGGTAAGGCGTGTGCAAATCTCTTATTAAAATCTTTACTCTGGCCACGCCTCCCCAAACGTAGAGGGGTACATCAGTCTTAAAATCGGGCCAAAACCCCAGTAGTGTGCAGAAGGCTTCACCCATTCACTCTCTCATTTACGCACAAAGAGAAATTTACAGTAATGACCAGTCAATCTAAAGTCTTTGGAGGTAGCACCCGCAGAGATTGTGAAATATTGTCCAACCTGAGAGTCGAATCTTCAATCTCCTTATTGGGAAATCAGTGCTCTAACCACTCTGCTACCCCCCTAAATCTAGTTGTCCAACCGTAAAAGCCACCACACTTCTGATTCACACTTTATTCTGTAGTCCGTTATTACAGGCTGCTGACCTTTTGCGGCTCTTCAGAATAATAACAATATACATCTCCAAACATGATTAATTCGACCCTTCAGGCAATCTCCCCTGTAATTGTACTTCTCTCTCAGTCCGCAGTTTGTAGAAGAGCTAATTTGCCATTAAGCCTTATATGTTAATGGAGGAAAGAGAAGACGAGAGAAAAGTCTAGATAATCAACGGAGCATTTTCAGTGCCTGACAATAAGTTGCACTCTTCACTTGATTCCGACATTAATTACCGTAATGAAATCCAGGGATGTGCTGTAAGGGCAGTGTAAGCTAACGGCGGCTGCTAACGGAAGGCTAACGTTTTATGCTAATGAATTGTCTGATGGGAAAAGAGGAGCTAAGCGCTACTTTTAATGGGCCGCTGTTGAAGTGAACTAAGCTGATTGCAGGGTAGGTGATCTTTCCAAATGGAGATAGCTTCATTAGGAATTAGCATGCTATTACGAGCCGGCTGAAAATAGCTAAACAGTTAATTAATTCACAGTCCAATTCAACACCTGACACAGATGACAGCGAGGCAACGAAAAGTGCAGACAAACTCGTGAAGTAAGAGCACAAGAACTGCCTGACCTGACAAACTAAACTAAATCAGAGCTAAAGTGAATGTTGAAGGTTAGAAATATTACAGAAAATTAACTGGTGATCAAAACATGAATTATGAATCATGGTCTGTATTGGCTGCAATTTCCTTGAAAAAAAGTGTCTTTCTTGGTTAAAATGAGAAATGAACTACACGAGAGGAAGCAAGAATTATAATCACACTTAAAAGGTGCACTGTGGTTTGAAAGATTCTTTTTGACACATTGTTATCTTCTGCAAAATGTTTTCTGAACTAAGAAGACAAAAGTTGGATGCTGACTAATTTATTTGTCATTTTTGACAAGAAAAGATTAGCTAGAGTTTGAAGAAAAGCTTTGTTTTTTGTGAGAGAAAAAATTAATTGTGAACAAGCTCTTCACAGAACTCATTTCGCAAAAGTAAAATGCTGAAAACACCTTGTCTAAATGTGCGATATACTGTAATTTCATAGCCTGAGTGTACCTACATTTACCACGACATTACACAACATGTAAATGAGGTATGATTAGCACGAGTCCACAGGTGTTTCGCGTAATTATAGTACGTGTCAAAGTCCCCATTAATTTTAATGTTCTTAACCTGCCCCAAGCCCCAGACCTTAACTTACCAATTTTAGTAACTTGAAGCCTAAACTTACCAGTTTCACTTGAAGAAACGTCCCCACGTTATTTCAACAAAAACTCGTGTTTTTTAAACACTGTGAAATCTTGTGTCATTTTACGCTTTTTCATATCGTGCTAAATGCACGGCGTAACACAAGTACTAAAAATAGCTGTGAACTCGTAGTCCAAATACGCTGTTTTGTGTCATGGTAAAAGTACGCCATCTAGTGAGACTGTGTTGCAGAGGTTTGGATACTAGATGGCAGTACAGTGGTCCCTTGCTCTATCGCGGTTCACTTTCCACGGCTTTGCTGTTTCACGTCTTTTTTTTTTTTTTTGTGTGCAATTTTTTTTTTTTTTTTCACATATCACATCGCAGCATTGACAGGCAAAAGCACAGAAGCTCTTTAGAAAAGCTCGTTGTTAAGATGATAAGTTTGTTCACGCAGGAACGTCATTTGTGTAGTTCAGAGATGTGTTTATGGAGCGTGTTGTGACTGTGGCTAGAGTCTGGATGTGTTTCGTGTCGGCTCTGGAACCCGTGTGATCCGTGACTTTGCGGTCGGCTGTGGAGCGCAGCGGGACGGGCAACGTGCCAAAAGCAGAGCACAGCACCGTCCTTCTTTAAGCGGTCACACAAACGACTCGCACTATTGAATCTCGCGGTGAATCATGTGTTCAGCGCATTATTACCTGTACAAAAGACACTAAACATCGGAACCAGGCAGGTTATCAACTGAAATTACTGGTAAAAAATGAAGATCACTACTTTGCAGGTTTCGCCTTACACGGGTTATTCTTGGAACATAACCCCTGCGATAAACGAGGACCACTATATTTACCTCTGATTTTTTTTATTTATTATTATTATTAAGCAATCTTTACAACATTTGTCTCTAGTTTAAAACTGAGAGCTTATGCTAAATAAATACAAATAATGTCAATATTACAGTGAATGAGGGCTTGCGCAGGAGAACTCAGCCGAGTCACTCACATTTATGAGCCTCTATGTGCTTATACAGGCAACCTCGGTAAGTTTACAAAACATCATGACGCACATCCAGGTGCTACTGGACTGTAATTTGATATATCGCAATATTAGGTATTCTAACTTACGCAAAACACCCTTAAGAACTTTCTAAATATATTTGATATTATAATGTATAAAAAACATTAAATATGTTTTTAATTTCCCTGAGGCCAAATAAGTGTCCATTTTGTGATCATCCAAACCCGCTCAGAGTAAGTGAGGCGCATACAGTATAGTCACACTTACTCTGTTTCCCACTAAGGATTTTGTACTTTGACGGTGTTGTCCTCATTCATCCAGGAGTGATTGGAGGAGGAATCAGATTGAAAAAATGACTTTCGGATGAGAGTCGAAACATCTTGATCTTCGGAAACACTGTCCAGATACTTTGACTTTGAAGACTTCTACTATGATTTTTACTTTGTTGCAAGTTGCAACTCAATGACGTGAAGTCCTCTCTCTCCTCACTGTGTGGCCAGGACTTCCTAACTACTTTGAAACAGAATATCTATATGCATGAAACAAAAACAACAATCTAGAAATCCAGATAATTTTGATCTACGTAGATTCAGCTCCAGATCTAATCTTCATGTTTTTGTTTGTTTGTTTGTTGTAGGCCTAACTGTGCACACTTACAAGAGTTGTCTCATTTCACACAGTTTGTACAAGTGATATCATGTCAATCAAGCTAAAATCAATTGTAAAATCAATTGGTTTTATTCATGAGTGGTTAGTTTATAATGTCCACTGATGAGAAAACACTTTGCCTGATTCACAAAGTCAAATTTCTTCTTATGACACAGTCATCCCCATCCAGCTACAAACAGAAGGTCACTCATTGTTATGTGTATTTAAATAAACATAAGTATTTACCAAAAGATTTGCACTAAACTTTGCATGGAGAACTCAGAAGGTCATGTGACAATATGAAGGCACACAGAAAGTGTGGTAAGGAAAAGCTCTGGACTAGAGAGAACATTATGTGGGCCACTGCTGAAGGTTTTGTAAGGCTAAAACAGTGGCTCCACAGAGTCACTGAGGCTGCCGTACAGTCTATTTGATGTATTGGTCTGTAATGTGTTAGTTTGACAGTTAAAAGTCACTACCCAACTAGTAAAAGTCTTTAAACAATAGTAAATGAAACTTTTGGCAGTGCTTTGGATTGGAGCTTTAGCAGCAGCAGCCGCAGTGTTGAAAATAGGGCAGCCATTTCCCTGATCAGAAATTATATCGCACTCTAATCAATGAGTCCATTAAGAGCCCCCCCACCGGCCTGTTTCACCCCTCTGTGACCGCTCCCATATTTATTGGAAAAGTTTTATTTAAAGTGGGGCCTGCTGCTGGCTCGTCGATCGGCCGCGTGTGGACAGACTGCTTAAATCAGCACTCACTTCCCACTTCTGGCAACTCCTGTAAAATGATGCACTTTTTGGACTCAGGCCGAGTTCAAACCAGAACAACAGATACATTCTGAGCGTTTATGAACAGATAAACATTTATCAGGGATTTAAATATGTTCTAACACATCATCATAACTACGCACTTATTCATAATGACAACTGTTATTGATAAACTCCAGCTTATCGTTCTACTTCTAGTTGTAGTTAGATTTTGATTAGTTGAGTAATTTTCACCAAAGTCTTGTACACAGCAAGTAATTGAGTTGGATATATTTAGTTAGAATGATTACACAAATAATTGTTATATCTTCATCAATTATATTTATTTATTTATTATTTATTATTATTTTTTTAAGAGAGTGATTTGCTCTTGGAGGCCCGATGGAAATTTATGAGATTTTTTTTCAGACTATAGGATCCCAAAATAATGACACTAGCAGCTCACGACCCCCTCAGCTAAAAGAAACTTACATTCATAATGATTTCATGTTGTAAAGCTATTCAAAAATGGATTCATTTGGCTTTAAGTAAAGGAAAAATATGTTTGTGTGTGTTGTTCTGTTCTTCAAACATTATCCTGAGCTCTTACATGTTGGATTCTCATGCACAGAACCAAGAAAAACAGAATAGTAAAGTCTGCATGGCAGCCATGTGTTTCCCACATCAAGAATTGAGTTAGAGCTCAAGCTACTAAATACAAAGGAAATCACAGTATAAAAAAAATAAAACTGATCTTGCCTGATATGATAAGGATGGAGAAATGCTCAAACCGAATGATTTATAAAATTAAAAACGATCTCAGAAATCTACCTATGACATCACAGAGTAGAGACATTCAGAACAGTGTTTTTGGGTGACCGAAAAATATCTCTTAGAATTTGTAATCTTATTGAATAGGATAAAATTCAAAAAGTGATTTTGCACAAAATCACCAGATTTTTCTTTGCCACGCAGGGGTCCTGACCAATACTTTGGAAACCACTGCTCCAAACGAGACCCTGCCCTAGTTGTTAAGCAAGACGACACTTCATCTACATTGCCTGGTATGAAATCGGTGTTTGTGTGAATGATTGATGCCAGTGGAAGTTTGGCAGCCATGCTTCTGTCAGTCTGTTTCCATTTCAGTATTACTTGTGTGGAGCAAAGGTAAACAGATACCTGTATTTACTTCCAATGTGCAAAGCAGAGTTGAAGAACAGCAAGATAAATAAAAAACAAACAATAAAAAAGATGACACCATCTATTCTAAATAGACCTGAAAACATAAGGTTACAACAGACCAAAACTTAGCACAGCGCAGATATGACAGAATGAATAGCAAGTGAATAAATATAATGTAATGTGACTTCAATATATGACTGTTATGACAGAGCAGCATGTGAAACTGAGCTATACCAGAGACAGTGTTGGGCACAAAAGAAATAGTTAGTTACTATTACGTTCCAAAAATGTAACTGCATTACTGAGTCATGAAAGTAACAAAGCCAAAATATCTTAAACAGTAATAATAATAAACAAGTCTAGCCACTGCAAACTAACAAAAACAACCAGCAGCAGCTTCTCTTTCAGCACAGTCACAACAACACAGGCCAAACTTCTGGACCAAACAGCACAAAAACCAAACACATGCGGACAACAGAAGATAATAAACATGTGCACGCTTAAAACACAGGAAACAGTGAACAAATAGACAATAAACCTGCTGTAATTATGAGAGAATCACTCACTGCGCTGCAATCTGTAAACTCCAAACACGCGAGTCGATCTTTAAGCACTCACGCTGTCGTCTGTTACTTCCAGGTAACAAATTAACAAAATAACGAGATAAAACCTTAAAATGAACTTGTTGTTACTGACGCTGTTATACTTAAACGTCGTTATTCCCAGACCAACCAGAGACATATGCTAACACAGTCTAGCACATGATCAAAGGTGACGACACATGTACAAAGTTAACAGTGTTCGTTGTACAGTTTGACTACAGCAGGAATAAAGGACTAACTGTTAATGAAGAAGAATAGAGAATAAATGACTTCATTGTAGTTTTGAACCTTTTCTCACCAGAGCAAACTGCCTGAAAGCGTGCTCCAAGTATGCTCCCCCGTACTGTCCTCTGCGCCTGTGACCCGACGCGACTCTTTCCATTCGCGCTGACATCCATTACTGTCTGAAACAAGAGCTGCAGCCGGCCCGGGCCCCTGCAGGTGTGAGGCTCCACTGAGAATTAATTAGGAGAGATGGAGAAGGTGGCCTGAGCGGAGCTATAGGGCCAGATAGCCTCGGAGTGCGGCCCGCCTGTTAGTGGCGCTGGAACCGGTGCAGAAGTTCAAGCCAACACTTTACAAGTTCACAAAGTTGTCCCTGGTTTGGCTGAAGGAGGAGAGCGAGGTGTGAGAGAGAGCAGGGCCGGTGAGCTGCAAGACACAAATGACCCACTTTAAAAAGTCTGCCACACACACTCATTTACCTAAAAAAGTATGATGTTTCCAATTAGTTGTTTAGTGTTTGTCGCTGTACTCAAACTTTACAATCTCAAACATGTGAACAAATAGTGGTGTAGGAGAAGTGTGCTTTTGCATTGATTAGAACTGATCACTTACTCTGTGGATCGAATAATTTTAAATCTGTTCTGACTCGACCCTGGTCTTCACCAAGTCTGTCCCTCTCTGGCCAAAAGTTGTCATGGAATCTAGCTGATGTAATTGGTAGCTGTAGCACATCAAAGACCCTCCCCATTCCCAACATCAGGCACACACAAACAAAGTACACACACTCAAGATATGCGTGCCGTACTGTTTTATAGTCAGATAACATGGTGTGAGTTGCCCACAGACTGTGCCCGGGTTTGGATCCAGATAGAGGAGCACTTGGTTTCAGAGTCCTCCATTCATGATCAGGATATTAGAGCAGCAAAAAAAAAAAAAAAAAAAAGCTATTGATTTTGTTGCAGTGAAACACCTGTTATGAAATAAATGATAGCTTTAATAAAGCATAATTAGAGTAAGATAAAAAATTGAAAAAGTTGATTTTGCATATTTTAAAATCCCCACATTTTGATTTGCCGCCCAGGAGTCCCGACCCCTACTTTGAGAACCACTGCTCTAGACAAGACCTAGCCCAAGTTCTAAGGCAAGACACTTCATCTACTTTGCCTGAATTTGGTGTCTGTGTGTGAATGATTAATGACAGTGGGTTTGGCAGCTATGCTTCTGTCAGTCTGATTCCATCAGTATTGTGTGAAGCATTAGGTAAAGTAAGACATCCTTTATTTGTACCACAGTTGGAAAAATGCAATGTTGCAAGGCAAAGAAATAAAAAACATATAATAAAAAAGGTGACACTATCTAAATAGACCCAAAAATATGAGGTTACAACAGACTATATCGCAGGGTGAGGAGCTCAGTCTGTTCCAGATGCCTCCTAGATAAAGCCTCCCCAGTGTGGTGTTCCAGGAGGAGACCTCGAGGAAGACCCAGGACATGCTGGAGGGACTATGTCTCTGGACTAGCCCTGGAATGCCTCGGAAGAGCTGGAGGAAGTGTGTGTGAAAAGGGAAGTCTGCCTCCCCTGTTAGACTGCCTCTGTGATCTGACTCTGGATAAATTAACGGAGACTTGTGATTTTTCCGTTTATTTAGGAAGAAACTATGAGATATACAGATCAATTATTTACATTTTGTTCATTGGAAAACACAAACATGAACTAAAACGGCTTGGGAATAAAAACAGGTCTACTGACTTAGTGTTCAAAACTGCAGGACTGTGAAGCACTTCTTCATTGTAAAATTAAATTTAAAAAATCCCCAGATTTATAAATTACTATTTTTGTTGTTGGAAAGTAGTCTACATGACAATTCTGAACCCTACAAGTTCTACTTGCAATCCTGGTTTTTGAGTAATCGCTAAATACAGACAAGTGGGTGGGGATAGGTGGTAGGTGAAGACAGGGATTTTCTGGCTACTGGCACATCAGCTGCAGAACAATACAAGATTACTCAAACATGGAGGGATCAATCAAAATACAACTTTGGGTAAACTATAATGTTGAGAGAACAAGATTGTAAAGTGGTTAAAAACATAACAGACCCCCTTTAAGAAAATGGAAGAAAAAAAAAGTCATAATATTAATTTGAAATTCAAACTGAATTGTATCTGGATGAACATGGATCTGCTGCCTATGTCTAACAACAAATTTCTTGTTCTATAAAATTCAGAGAGTGCATTAGTAACTCTTGTAATTCTAGCATACCAAGACGGTCAGTTTGTGCTGGATCTGAAAGTTGTGAAAAGAGCTTCAAAAGACAGTAGTGACAAATTTAGAGTCTCAGAATGCACAGTTAATGAATAAAACGTAAGACTGATGTAAACATTATAACAAACGACAAAAATCAAGGATAGTGCTTTTAGTATCACACT
Organism: Mugilogobius chulae; assembly: GCA_038363315.1. Lineage (NCBI taxonomy): Eukaryota > Metazoa > Chordata > Actinopteri > Gobiiformes > Gobiidae > Mugilogobius > Mugilogobius chulae. The sequence continues at coordinate 15,036,844 of CM076412.1, read as the reverse complement.
GTTGAAAATATTAAATTCAAGTTTAGAACACAGGCATGTTTCAGGTTCAGAAATAAGTGTTTGTAGTGGAGCTGGTTTTACTTTAATGTGAGTTTTGAGAAGAGCCTGACTTCTCAACGGCTCAACTTGCTTTAACCAGAGAATCTTCTTTGATTCTTTTAATTAGGCTCCATTGTGTAGTTTTGCAGAGCGTGGAACAGAGTAAAACCGTAATTATCTGTCTGGAGAAAAGGATAATCAAGCGTCGGCCGTTTCAGACAAACATTTTCAGCACAATTGAACTGCTTTCTGTGCATCTTTACGTCTGCTTTCTGCTGCTTCCTGTGTGCGGTCATTCTAACATAATCATTTGTTTTGTGTTTAGCAGCTTTGTGGATTTAGGACATGGAGCTGCGTGGGAAAATGTCCTCTGCTAGTACCTATAGTTTTTTTTTTTTTTTTTTCGTGTTTCAAAGAGCACACTAGTTATCAGTTTGTACCAAATATACCCATTTGGTAAAATCCTAGACAATTTAGAATTTTTTTTTCTCACTATTGTTGGCCTTATTTTGAACATAACTAACTCTGAAATGAAAGCAAAGAATTCATGCAATCAATGTAGAGATCAAAATCAATTTTAAGCTTTTTGACCAGGCATGTCCAAACTGCGGTCCGGAGGTCAAATGCGGCCTTGGACCGAGTTTTTTTGGCACTCAGACTAGAGACCTGCATCGGGCGGGACCCGTGAGCAAACCCTCGGGATCGGGCGGTTTTAACGTTGCTCGGGCGGGAACGGGCGGTCAGGCCAAACACCTCGGGTCCCGAACGGACTCGCGCTCTCTCCGCTGTCTTAAAAATATTACGTAGCAAGAAAGAAATACCGCTTTGTGCGCGCTGCTGGTCAACAGAGAGACGCAACACGGACACCTGCGAGGTGCAGACACGTAAACCCGCTGCTGCATTTCTAGTCTAGCGTGCGTATCATCTGTGCGTCCTCGCGCCAGCAGCAGCCGCAGCACGGGCCCAGAGGAATGAATGAAGGACTGGCTTTTATGCACGGGGAGATGGAGATAATACACACGGAGTTTGCGGCAACTTTCGGAGGCGGAGCGGAGCGGAGTGCAGCTGCATGTAGGCTAGTGGGATCCCTGCGTAAAGTGTTTGCTTAGCAGAAACTGGAGGTGTGAGGAGGTTTGTATTTCAGGTAAGAAATACACAGACATCATGGTTTTATGATTGAATGTGTCAAACGAACATAATCGCCTTGTTGCAGATTATTTAGGCTGGTGCCTAATCGTTTTAAAACTAGATGCAGAGAGTTATGCAGAGTTTAGTTATTTGTGTCCATGTTGTTATGCCCTGGGGCCGCCACGCAACCTCTGTGAAAAAAAAAAAAAAAAGTCGGGACCCGACGGTACCCGCGGGGGTTTCTCGGGCGGGCAGGCACACGGATGCTTTGGGATCGGCGGGAGCGGTCATGAAAATCTAGTCCCGTGCAGGTCTCTAACTCAGACTTCATGTTAGATTGGCCCAAATTGCATAAAATATAGTTTTTAATGTCAACTTTAATCAATTCGTCTATCATAGTCGAAATAGCAATAATGTTGAAGTTATATAAACCTAAAAAAAATACAAATTAATGCCTTAATAAAAGTGCAGTGACTCATTAATGAAGATCAAATGCAAAATGTTGAATGAGTCACTTCACTGACATACATTATGTGGCCCTGTGGTTTACATAAAAGCTTCAAAATGCAGCCCACTGTGAAAAAATGTTTGGACACCCAGCGTTTGACCATCAAATTAGCCAACTTTGACAGATATAACATCTGAACACACTTCTGTAGAAAGTTTTCACCCAGTTCCTGTAAATGTGTGGCACTTGGAGGTTACTTTGGTTTCACTCTTCTGTCCAGTTCATCCCAAACCAGAGCGGCATGTTTTTACATTAACAAACTGGACATTTCAACTTGTTCATTTAAGATCAGAATTTTACTTTAAAAGCAGAAACTAAGCAACTAGACAGCTAAATCAAAAACGTTACACTATTTACTGATTGATTTTCTATTTTTTTAGATGAAGATAAGTTTGTTATCTTCAGTTCGGGAGCAGGACCACACCACATCTACGCCCCTTCCGGTTGATTCACTATTTAAGCCACGTGTTCACTTACCAACTTGTCCACTGTCTTCTAGCCCCACTCGCCCTCGCCCTCCCCTTTTTCCATAAATTACATTCTCTGCTTCTTATTACAGGTACGAGGGATACAAGGCCCGGGAGCCTAGGCCCCATTGAGGCCAAATCATACAGCTTATCAAAAATTCACAATTCATCATTATTCATTCCTTCAATAAACATTGTTCACTACTATTTGTGGTTTGTGGTTTTTGCTACTGAATAAACTTTAAAATAAGGCAACAAAACATTTCCACTGTTAAAGTTGGGGTAGCTAACTTTTTTAGTTGTAAATAAGTAAACGTTGTGTTTTCCACCAAAAAGTCTGATAAATTTAGAACTTTGTGAAAAAAATTTGACCCCAGAGTAATGTCTGAATGAATAATAAAGATTTTATCTAATCGGAGCAGAATGCTGCGTTCTGATTGGCTAAGCTTGGAGGGACCTTTCCAATTTCACTTTAAAGAGGAATAAAGAAGGTTTTAGGTAGAAATTCTGATCAAAAATGATTACATATTGATATTCACAATGTGTTGAAGGATTTATGAGTGAAAGTTGTCAGATCGTGTTTGCATTGTGAAAATCACCTACCACACCTTTAACTAAAACATATCAAAGAGCAAGGTTTTTCAAGACAGAATTTTGAGTCAGGAATGTGTTGGGGCCGGGGGAGGAAGGTTTCAGACGCTGTAGTTTCTACCGGAGACAGAGAGAGAGCTGACACATGCTTCAAATGCTCCAAAATACAGACTCACAAAGGCATTTAACAGAGTAAAAATGTTACTTAGTTCTGCTTAAAATAGGATAATTGATGAAAGCTCTAATCAGTCACCTCCTGCGTCTGGTCCAGTGTATATCATACAGATGTGCTTCTTACATAAAGCTTGTGACTTACCATCAGCCTAAAGTTCTCAAACCCCTCTCCTCCGTGGAACCACTCCCTCTCTCTCCTGTCCCGAACAGTTGGGCGCCGGAGCACCTTGGCGCTGCACGGCTGGCGTCTGGTGAATCCTGATTGGAAGAAGGTTAGAGCCAAACGAGTGGAGCGTCTCGTCTGATGTGCCAGGGCTTTGTTCTCTCGCCCGGCCAAGAAGAGAGAGGGAGAAAAAAAAAAGATGAAGTTGAAGCAAAAGACAAAAGAAACTGGGATAATTAGAATGTAACTGGCCTCATTAGCAGTGGCCTTTGCTGACCAACACGAGCACAATCGGTTTAAAGGACAAATATGCAAAACTGACCTTTTTAAGCCATGAAACTATGTTCAACATTGTTCCCTTGTCAGAAACATTTCTGGATTTGTTTGGAACATTTACAAGCCTATAGAAGTTATTTTCTTGTCTGGGATCAAGAGTTAACATTTCTGTTTGACTTCTCAATTAATGGATCTGGTCATAACTTTTATACATCTCAAATTAACTCTTCAATTAATTTTGCAATCAAACTTGTTTTTTAAACATAAAACTTGAAACTTAAAAGATAAACAGCAGAGCGATATATTTAAAATATGTGGATTTTCTAGTCAAGTTATTTCCTTTCTGAGCATTAAAACCCCTTTTTAAATTTCTCTAATGTATGATGTTTTGGTGACGTTTGGGGTTCCGGACCTTTTTTTGTTTTGGCGATGGTGGCCTTTTAAAAAGCTTGTGCCCTAGTGAGCCTGCAATTACTCCTCTTTCATATTTCTTTTATTATAAGTTTAGTTGTGATTTTTGTTTTATAGTTTAGGAATGCTTGCACCAGCTGCTATAGCCCAATGTCGCACCCTTTTATTATTTTTTGACAACCCACCAAGCCTGTTTCTTTGTTACATTTTAGTATTTTTGGGTACCCGGTTTATAGTTTTTTTTTTTTTTTGTTTGTTTTTGTTTTTTTTTGCTTTAAACAATTAAAAATAACCTTAATAAAAAGAACAAGAAGAACCTAAAGATAAAAAAAAGAAGGAAAAAAATGATTTAACTAATTTTGTGTCTCATGTTCTTAAAAAAAACGGGTGCACGGTAGCAGAGTGGTCAGAGCTCTGGCTTCCCAATAAGGAGGTCGTGGGTTCGACTCCCGGGTCGGACCATACCAACATCTCACGATCTCTCTGGGTGAAGTTTGCATGTTCTCCCCGTGTCACCGTGGGTTTTCTCCGGGTACTCCGGTTTCCTCCCACCTCCAAAAAACATGCATGTTTAGGTTAATTGGGCATCACTGCAAATTTCCCTTAGTGAGTGAATGAGAGAGTGAATGGTTGTCTGTCTAACCCTGCAGCAAGTTGGCCACTGTCCAGGGTGTTCCCCGCCTAAGGCCCAAAGTCACTGGGATAGGCTCCAGTCACCCGCGACCCCTAACGGGATTAAGCGGTAGAAAAAAAAATGAATGTTCTTAAAAATATGTTTGGCACTCCACTGGGTCAAAACATAACCATTATTCATTTAACAGAATGTGATAGTTGGTTCTGGGTTGCACAAAGACAACAGTCAAACAGTCGAAGTCAAAAACCATTCAGATTTTTGTATGTCTTACTTGGCACAAGCTCAGCACTAATCCCGGACACTCTCCACCCAAACAGCATCTACCCCACACAACATCAGCCCCACGCAGACACTTCTTCCTGGTGTAATTGCCTCCTCAGCGCTGTCACTGAGCTCCAGACTATTAGGAGCTCACCGGACCGGAACATAACATTTTCAGTTTCAATTAGGTCTACGAGGGCATGCATAATACACCGGGGAGGGCCGCTTCTTACCCCCCACGGGAACTGTGAACTGTTGAACTCCGGCAAAAACCGACCACGCAGCAAGCGCCGGCACGCAGACACAGCCGAGGCTCGCAACACTTACCAGGAAGGCGCAGATTTGTCAACCTTAAGTGAATTAGTGTGTGTAGTCGTTCGCGGAGGCTAAATGGATCAGTCCTGAGGTGTGTGCCTGGGTGTGTGCGTGTTAAGAAGAGAGAGGAGCGCAGTAGGCCGTGAAGTTGGGGAAATTGGACCAAAGTCGACTAGAATGGTATTACATGCACAAGGCTCCACATTTACCTGAGCTGGATGCGCGCAGTGTGGGGAGGTTTCTGCTTTTATCTAAGACCGTTCCGCCGCTTCTCTTTGTACTGACTTTAGGTTCAGCAGAGCGTGAGTTGGAATGAAACAGTGGGAAGTGAATTTCCGCAGACGTACCAGATAACTGAAACAGCCACAGCAATCATCACTATGACTTTCCTACTACAGTGTTAAGGCTTTGTCCTCAACTTGAATTATTTGCTAAATTTTAGTCAATAATTTAAGTTGTTAGCTTGACAGTGTTTTCATATTTTTGGGCAGGCATAGTATTAATTTGGAAACATTTACAGAAATAATGGAATTAAATGACCAACAATGTCATTGGGCTCTTTGACTTGCCTGAAACATTCAAATAATTTATTTCAACTAAATCAGTTTGGTATGAGACCGTTTTAAACTGGTATGTTTATCACTTTGAATGGTTATCAATCTGGATAGAGTCATCAAGTCATCAATAAAAAGTGGAATGCCATGGCCATATTTGAATGACATTGGTTGAAGCTACGGAATCCGGAAGTATCCAAGTCACATTTTTTGTTAAACATAATCAAGAGAAAAATAACATCTTTCTTGTTCAAAATTGGACCAATCTCTGTGTACTTTTATTTGCAGTCAAAAGAATCTGCAATTCTGCTAAAACAGGACAAATTAAGTTGATGTAAGTCCAGAAAATGCATGTTTCTATTAGATCTTAGTTCATACCTTGGCAAACTGTAGCCCTGGTGCCAGATGTGGCTCTCGAACTGTTCCAATGTGGCTCCCTGGCACATTTTTTAAAACAAGTGTTACTTTTTATATTTTTTTCATTTGATTGACTCTGCTATGGAGCATGTGCCATTGCTTGTTGTCCTGATATTATCACAATAAATTGTAAAAATAGATTAAAAAGTCTTTTGTTATAAAAACAGATATATATATATATGATGATGGTCCGGCCCTCCACCACTTGTCCAAGTTCAAATATGGCTGACGTGAAAAAAATAATTGCTTGAGTTAATTGTTTGAGTCTATCAGTTCATTTATTCAACAAACCCTGGTCCAGTCAGGTTAAGCAGTCACACTTGAGCAGCATACGCATGGGGTTACACATGAGTGTCATTGACCAGCAGGACTCAAAGTACAGCAAAACAAACCTAATTTTGAGATGCTTGAAATTGCAGCCAGACAAGCCAAGACTTTTTTTTTTGTTTGTTTAATTTTCTTTTTGCTGGATCAAGTATTAGTTTCTATAACAACCAATAACTTTCACAAGACATGATTGTTGGGCAACACAGTGGCGCAGTGGTTAGCGCTCTAGCCTCATAGCAAGAAGGTCCTGGGTTCGACTCCCGGGCACCTTTCAATGTGGAGTTTACATGTTCTCCCCGAGTCTGCGTAGGTTTCCTCCGGGTACTCCGGTTTCCTCATACAACCAAAAACATGTCCATTAATGCCTCCCCTGACCCTTCCCCCAGGGCTCCCCTGCAAAAGAGATTCTGAATCTCAGTGGGACTTCCCTGGTTAAATAAAGGTCAATTAAAAACATTAAATTAAATTAAATTCAATTAAGTGATGAACTGGCACGTAAAAAACAACATAGACACAAAGTTTTTATCTACACAACATAAAATTTGTAATTACTGGCCTTGGGTCTTGGTAAATGCTAGAATGTTGGGTCTGGAGGCACAGTGATGAAGTTAAGGAGAATGGGTAAGTTTAAGAAAATGGTTAAGGTAATGGGTAAGGTTAGAAAAAACGTTTGTCTAAAGATTAAGATACAAATATAATAAACTCATCACCATCAGAACCAGCACACCTCTGTCCTTCCAGTGTCTTGTACCGTGTTTGTTCGCACCAAGTAGATCCATGGTTTTCATACGACTACAATAAAACTCCAAAACATTGACTCGTCTTCTTTTTCTCTGGCGTTACTGGCGGGTCACAAATGATACTTTTTTGTACTGTGGTACTGTATAGCCTATATAATATGGTTGAACATCCGGGACTTCGGGGCCTCTGGTAAGTCATGTTGAGGGGTCTCCTTTTGGAGGTCTGCAGCCAGATGCCTCTCAATTATGGCAGATTGATTAAAAATAAAAATGTCTACTTCTTGGTCATTGTTAAAAGCGAACTTGATCAAACACAGTCTAAAATAGAAATGTGCTGTTTGACTTTTTGTTTAAAACTGTAGAAGTGACTACATTACAAATTACAATCATGTATGTTTTTCTAGAATCTGGATTTTTTTTTTTTTCGATTAATCACAATTAAATACTGACAAGTGAGCATAGGTTAGGTGGTAGGTGAAAAAGGACTGTTGCAGGACAATACAAGATTACTTAAACATCAATTAATCATTCCATAAACAACTTTGCATAAACCAATGATGAGAGAAGACTGTTGGTGGTTAAAATGGTTGAAAACTCTAAAAAGTGGATCGTTCTCATGAATAAAACACACTATCGCTTTTACAAAATAACAGGATACTTCTCATTTGTGGCCCAAAAGCCTGTGTTATCTCTATCAAGCACTTGCTAATGGGTACAGCTAGTAACGTGAGGACAACTTTTTTAGACACGATTATTTTTTACACAATGTTCAAATATGCAGAAGTGCTTTGAAGCTCCATTATCACTCACAGGGACTAGGATGTTCTTGGCAGTGAAAGATAGTGACACATCGAAGAGAAAAATCCTAATTGTGCTCTTAACAATGTGTGAAATTACAATCACAAATACGCCAATATTTCTAATTAGGACAAAAGCACCCAGAGAATAAGAACAGAAAAGTTTGAAGCCTCATCTGCCAACAGTTGTATGAAACTTGAGCTGAGCCAACAATAGTTTTAAAGTTTTGAGGATAGCTTAATTATTGGTGGGGCAAAACTGCATGAAGAATACAATTTTATAGTTCATGGTACTTTTTGAAGCTCCACTCCCCATTGAAGTTGCCTGTGATCCAGAATCCACCCCTCTGTTATACTTTACAAAGATTGGGACTGGTCATCATGTCCTCCACCACATTTCAAAATCCAAAAAACATATTCTTTTAACCCCCTGCTTTGCTGTGCTCCTGATATTGGCAACACTTTGAATAGAATAGATAGAAAACTTAGATGAGTCATTGAGTGACACACAGGACACTACAAAGATCTGATGAGTCATGTGTTTGAATATTAAGTCCAGGAGAATATTGATTATTTATGTTCAGTATTTGGATCCTTGATAGGGGAACAACTGCAATGACCTTGAGTATTGATTCTGCTCAATTGAAAAATTTTCAGGAAAATTAACCTCGACGCTGTCTGTGGAAATTAAAGAGTACATCTGGGGCAGAAATGACTGACCGAAAGATTACATCAGAACGTGGCACAGAGGAGGCTGGAATTCAGATGAACGGCCCTTAACCCCTGCCGTACACTGAGTGCGAGTTCGGTCTGATGTGACTTTAAAGTCACACGAGCATTCTCGGGAAAATCCATGTGAGTCCTTGTGTCTTTAAGCAAATACAGACTTGATTTAAGCTGAAGAAGTTTTGTAGGCAGAGTTACAATCAAGTTTCTCTCATGTGTCTGTGGGTCAGTGTGGTTCTGTTATGACTTTTTGCTTTATGCTCGTTGTCAAAGTGTGAGATTCTTCTTTATATCATATTTGAGTGAGCATTACGCTCCACAAGTCTTTGTCGTTTCTGTTCTTCTGCCACAGGATGCGACTATAAGACAAATAATCGTTTAAATGTTTTTAGGTCAGTGGCCTTTTCATATTTAAAAAAAAAGAAAATAAAAAAACTGCAGAAGATCTTAAACTCCTCTAGTGTGCAGCTGGATTTGGTTAGACAATATATCGTGACACATGAACTACATGTGTGGACCTGAGTTTCCAGAATTGATTGACTGTGATATGAGTTGAGATACTTAACTTAAAAATGATTTTAATAATCTTACCCTAAATCCCCTAATCGTCCTTCCTCTGTTGGTGCAACCAGCCCGATCTCACAAGAAAGCGTACATATACCACGACATAACGCAACATGTAAATTGCGTATGATAAGCACGAGTTTAAGGCTCTTTTGCGTAATTATAGTACGCGTCACAGTCCCCGTTCATTTCAATGGTGGTTGTTAAGAAGTGTTCTTATTCATGAAAATGAACTAAATCACACATCTAATCTTAACCTACCCCAAGCCCCAACCCTAATCTTAACCATTTTAGTAACTTTTTGCCTGAACTTAACCGTTTCACCTGAAGAAAACGTCTCCATGTGGCTTCAACCAAACTCGTGCATTTTTACGCAGTGAAATCTCGTGTCATTTTTACGCTTTTTCATATCGTGCTATATGTACGGCGTAACATAAGTACGCAAAACAGGACTGATAGCGTGCTAAAAATACGCTATTTTTGTGTCGTGCTAAATGTACGCCTTCTTGTGAGACCGTGTTGGTGCAACAGCTCGACAGTTGGTTCATACTTATCTTATCTCAAGGTCACCTCCAGTAGCAGAAGTTCACCTGCTCCACCTGGACCTGACTGTGATGCCAGGGTAACACTGAGAAGGACTGAATCTCTGATTTCCGCCAAAACCTGCACCGAATCCTCCAGCTCATGTCTCTCCTCTCTTCTTTCTCGCTCCCGTTCTTTTTAGACACAACGATGCCTATGGCTTTTTAGTCTTAATGTCAGTTTGGTTCTTCTGGCTCTTCCTCTTAACCTGTGCACTGCTTCTCTTCTAGCCTCTTCATAGTCATTTTATTTAAGCTGAGGGGGTCCAAACTTTTTCACAGTGGGCCGCATTTTGAAACCTTAATTGAGCAGAGGGCCATACATTACATGTCTGTAAGATTAATCATTCAAAATGTTGCATTTGACCTCATTTCAATGACCCATAACATTTTAATAAGCATTAATTGTTTATTTTAGGTTTATATAACATCAACATGTTTATTTAAACTACGATGGAAGAATTTCTCAAAATGTACAATAAAAACTATACTTTTTGTAGTTTGGGCCAATTCTAGCTGAAAGTCTGACGGCCACAGAAAATTAATCCAAGGGCCGCAGTATAGGCATCTGGTCTAAACATTGTCATAACATGCTAGGCTGGTTTTCATACAACAATATGTAGATATGCCTAAGACAAAGTTATGTCTTGCCTATTTGCCTGATTTCCTTTTCCCCTCAACAACAAGAGTGAGAGTCAGTAAGTGTCCGTGTAATGGCAGAACAGGAGCAGTTTTAATAGGCTGTTGTGTTGCGAGGCTGCGTGGGGCTCCTGGGGGCCCGAGCACAGTCTGGCTGCTCCTCTGTGTCCTGCTCAGTTTATTTGGCCTGACCTCGTTCCCCTCCTAATGTCCCCTGCCCTTTCAGCGGTCCTTCAGAGCTTTTTCTTTGAGTAATGGCGTTTGTTCTTCTTTGTCCCTTGTTAAAGTTATAAATTACCTTTTTTGGAGCATCATGAGCAGCGAGAAGTTGCAGTTTTTGGGAGCATTGTTCAAGGTGACATTACTGTGTTCTGTCTTCATGATGTGTTTTCTCTTTTTTTCTAAATGATGTGCGTTCCTGATTGGCTAATTCATCTGTCAATCACGCTCTGAAACTCGGGAGATAAACATGGTGGCAATATACAATATATCTGTAATAAATCTTGCTTCACAAGAGACCCAATTTCTCAAGTATTGAATAGGATTTTGATTGATTAAATGACCCTAATCACAAAATCATTAGTAGATCAAATATTACAGCATATATATTATATATAATATGTGACGATTTCAAGTTGTTTGAGGTGGTGTAATCTTTCATTGTCGATGGCTTCGTTGGGTCGAAGGGGTGCCAGTCAGGTCTCCCTCCTGACAAAGAGGATTTTATAAGAGGTGTGTGTAGTTATTACTTTTTCTGTTTTTTATTAGTTTTGAGGTCGCACAAGGACATGCTTGTGGGAATAAAGTATTTGTATTCAGGCCAAAAAAATAAAACACATTTGTGGGAGAAGATCTACTGCACAAATTTAGCTCCACACAAGTTGCTCCACAGCAAGTCACAAGAAAGGGTCTGATGCATCAAGTCAGGATAAAAAGAAGCAGGTTTAAACCACACTCAAACATTTTTTAGTTTTCTTTAGTGTGAGAAAGACATTCACACAATGCTAAGGAATAAAATATTTGACTACTTTCGGTTTAATGTGTTATTGGTGGCCTGACGTGTTGACGTCATCAGCCGACGCACACTTCGAGTTTTCGCGTTCGCTAACTTTAGAAGCAGTAATTTTTTTAAAGCTTCCCTTGTTACACTTTGCAATCCCAAACAAAATGAAAGTAAGTTTAACTCACAATTCGTAGAAATTGTTGGAGGAGAGTCGGAGTTGCCAGGAAGATCAGTGTTGACAATTTGGGTATATGAGGAGTATATGGGATGACCGCTTTGGATACAGTAGTCCCTCGTTTTTCGCGGGGGTTAGGTTCCAAAAATAACCCGTGAAAGGCAAAACCCGCGAAGTAGTGATCTTCATTGTTTACAAGTAATTTCAGTTGATAACTGCCTGGTTCTGATGTTTAGTGTCTTTTGTACCGGTAATAATGCACAGAACACATGATTCATTGCGAGATAAAACAGTGCGTTGCGTCAATAGCACACATATTGGGCAAGTTACGATGAGAAACAGCAGCTGAATTAAGACGGCAGCACATTTGATCACGCAAATTACCGCGGTGAAATGTGGCGGATTTTGACACATTTGTGCTCAGCCACGGATCACACGGACTCCAGAGCTGACACGAAACACATCCGGACTCTAGCGAAGTCACAACACGTTCCTCAAACACATCTGTGAACTACACAAATGACGTTCCAGCGTGAACAAACTTATCATCGTAACTACGAGCTCAAAGAGTCAAATCCTGGAGAAACGTCCGAGCATCAGGTCAGCTTCCCCTGCATGATTCAAACTGTCTAAAGTTTTCTAAAAGAGCTTCTGTGCTGTTGCCTGTGAATGCTGCGGTGTGTTTGAGAGAAAAGCGCGCTACAGAGCACGTCTATAGGACGCCGACAGGCCTCTCTATCGACATGCCGTTATTCCGAAAGTCTTTATTTTTAAATCCCACTGTTACGACATCCCTGTTCTCCGAATTTAATGGTGCCGCTCCTCCGACACACACTCAGACAGTGAACGTCATAATGACCAATAGGCCTATGTGTAGTTGTCAACTTTACTGTCGCATTAAGTAGGCTAAAAATGATACTTTTGTTTCTCCGTTCCAAAGCGTCCTTCATTCACGTTGCTTTTCTGACAAGCTGCCCCCGGAAAGACAGAAGTATTTTTTGGACAGACATACAGACGGAATACTTTTAAAACTTTATCCTCTGCTTTAACACTTCAAACGGCCAGAGCAATGCTAGTGTTCGTGCAGACCTGGTCTCAAACCGGGACTTGGACTGAATGGGTCTGGACTTGGACTCACTTGCTTACAAGCCAACGTCTGTCAGAATTTCTGCATTAACATTATTTTCAAAGCTTCCACGTATTGACGGCGTCTTTTTTCTTATATCTACTGGCAGCACTTTTTTCTAAACATTTTCGCCTTTCCAACTTGAATAAAGGGCCGCAGTTTCCCGCTTTAGCTTTCCCCCTTTCCTCTTGCTTTTTGGACATTGAAGTGTAAGAAAAAGCATGATTTAAAGGATGACAAGTGGCAAACTGTGCGTAAGAACACTTGTGCGCACTCGCTAGTGGACACAGCTTTACGCACTGGCACAGCGTAGGCTATTTGGGACCTCATCACCACACTATGACGCATAAGACTGATGAAAGACAAAAGATACAATTCTTTATGTAGGCCACTAGACTATCTGGGCACGCAGGAGTAAAATTAGGCTACATCAGTGAGCGTCTATTACATTTTCTCTCTCTCTCTTCCTCTCCGTTTTTATTTCTTCCACCTCACACAGACGCATCATGGACAGGGGAACTGTGGCAAGTGTACAGTAATGTTCTCTGTGTTTTAAGCAACAGAATAATGTGTCTTTTGTTACAATCTGATTTAAAATCACTGAGAAATGAGCAAAACAAGAACCTAGATTTCTAAGCGCTAAACTTCAAAGAAGCACGCGGCGAAACGCGAAAGTCCGCGACGCGCTCAGCTTTTCTTATTTTCTCCACAAACTGCATTAAAGGATCATTTCAGCCTGTTCCAGCCTGGCCCAGCACAGCCTTATATATTAGGTTATATTACTGTATGTGCTGTGGCACGCCTGATCTAAAAGCCTGACGCGTCCAGGCACGTGACGCGCGGCCTTCGTCAACACGCCAACTTTTTTATTTTATTTTTGTGGTTTCTAGGTTGAATTCGTTAAATTTTTTTTGTATTTCGTTAGAACAATTTATAAAGTTTGTAATGGTAGCCTATATTGTAGGTTTAGATTTGTCTCTTCTATTTTCTTGGGTAAATAAATATATTTTATTAATGGTTTTATTTTTCTTTAATTTAGTTTTGAACTTTAAATAGGCACAGAGGGATATTTGTAGTTAATTTTAAATCGAATTTGGACAACGTTTGTAACAGTTTAATTTATTATTATTTTTTAATGATAGCTTCACCTCAGAACCAAACAGGCTGTTCACGTGGGACACACGTCACACTGGACTCTAGCTTTTATAAATGATGTGACCAAGCAGACGAAGACACCCGGAGCTTGTATAAAGTTGGACTGTTTTGACAATGAGCAGGAGAACGTGAACGCACGAGGACGCGCTGTGGAGATCCAGAAATCTGTTCTAAACGCACAGACAGAAAGCGGCATCTTTATGACTGAAAACTATTGGAACACAGGGTCAGACTGGAGCAGGACGACAGCCAACACAAGGACCCAAAATATGTTTGAGAAGAGGCAGTTATTAGCTGGTCGCATAACAGGACGTCAGGTAAGCCCCGCTGTCTCTTCGGTTCAAAAAGCGCAGTTACGCACTGAGTGAAATGCTTAAATCATAACCACGTATTATGAACAAATTCCTCTACAATTCGTTCTAAGGGCTACGTTTTTAAGNATAACAGGACGTCAGGTAAGCCCCCGCTGTCTCTTCGGTTCAAAAAGCGCAGTTACGCACTGAGTGAAATGCTTAAATCATAACCACGTATTATGAACAAATTCCTCTACAATTCGTTCTAAGGGCTACGTTTTTAAGACGAAACCGCATTAGTTTGGGCATGATTGTGGTACAAAGGCTCCCTGGCCAGTGCGCGTCATTCTTTGAGCGTAATGAACACAGTTGCCTGTATCTCCCTTGTGTGCCATTAATGTGGCGTAGAGATTCTCTTTACACAATGACGGGGGAACATTCATACATGACACTTAGCATCATGAGAAAACGCTTTGTATTTTTTTAAAAGAATTATTTAGGCCTAATAGAAACACACACAAAAGAGTGTCGGAGAAGTGGCATTTCTGAGAAAACTACAAAACACCACTACATCGACAAAAAAATGTTAGGTGTCGGAGTACCGGGATGGGAGAGGAAAATATACTAATGCCGCAACATCGACAATTACACTTTAATGTCGACATTCCGGGTTGTCGCTAGAGAGGTGTGTAGCCCTATAGGACCACGCACTGTAAAAAAAAAAAGCAAAATTGCACTAAAAAAATCCGCGAAACAGCGAAGCCGTGAAAGTGAACCGCGATAGAGCGAGGGACCACTGTATACACCAGGAGTAGATGCGTACACACGAGAGAAAGATACATGCGGACACCTTGGATTTCAAAGGTGAAACTGGGTGAGTAAACTCTCTCATCGGCTGCTGCTTTCACACTCTTGCCCAAGCTAAGACTGCTATTATGAATTGTAGGGAAACTGGTTGAAATCAATCAATCAATCAAATGTATTTTTGTATAGCCCAAAAACACAACAACCGTCGTCTCTGAGGACTTCCCAAGATTATTAATTTAGCAGACATGAATAATAGAAATCAAAATAAACAATACATATTTAATGAACAATACACATTCAATGAAACATTTGATCAAGCATGTCAAACAGATTATTAGTAGAGCAGATGAATGATTGTCCAGAGCATCCCCTGTCCTTAGACCCTCCTTCTCGGCAAGGAAAAACTCAAAAAAAACCCTAAGGGAAAAGAGAAACCTCGAGGAGAACCACAGTGAAGAAGGGATCCACTCCCATGGACGGACAGGCTGTGGAGCAACAAGGATTATGTACTGTGTCTTACATCTGAAAATCTCAAAATGCTCTTCATGTGTACATTTAGTTACAGTCATTTAACAATGCTTTGTTGTTGTTGCTGTTGTAAAAGTGAATGGGTTAATGGTTCTTTATTAGAAATCACCAGACTGAAAACATTTGCACTTACCTTTTAGTTATGTCATTGCAAAGTACAACCAGGAACAAATGACTCTTTCTAGAACATGAACACGCCTTTTTTATTCACGTAAATAAACTGTTAAACCAGTCCAACACTACTCCAAAAACAACATGCAACTGCGCGCACTCTCACAATGACATAACGAATCACTACACACCAACAGAACCGCATCACATATGTCACTGAGTATTTTCTTAGCTCGGCCCAATTAAAGGTAGTGCAGCAGATGTGAGCTCACCGTGACTGTGTTTGTCTGTCCATCAAACTGTCAGCGGTACAGTGTCGCGCTCCACAACTCCCAAATCTGTCACAAATGTCCAGGAAATGTCACCTAAACCTCCAATCACATCCACGTCGAGGAGCCGGAGAGAGCGTGAGGCGAGGACACAGCTCCATCAAGTGTCTGCTCGGCTCACTGCATCAGATACTGCTCCTGCTCCTGCTGCTGCTGCTGCTGAAACACACTGGGATTAGGCAGCGTTCAAGACTGTGGGATTGTAAGAAGCTGTGCACACATGGTACAATGGAGTAATGTCGTGTTGATGCAGAGATCTTAGATTACCTTGGTCAACTAGTAAACACACAAACAGTTGTGTGTATAATCTCTGTTCTCTGGCTCCAGTCTAGGCTCTCTGTCCAGCTGTCCTCTCTTTATCACTAACAGAACCAGCTTAGTCCATAAATGTGGTTCCATAAATACTTTTGGGGGTGTCTGGAGTTATAAACAGAATAGTCCTCTGAAAACACATTGCAAAGCAAAAATGTGTAAATTAAATGTTCAATGTACAAGTTGGACATTTCTATCAACAACAAAACAGATTTTGCTCTAAACATGTAATATATGTGAAGCTTACTCCCTAAACCTAACCCACAAACACATTTCAAACACGGCAAACTCAATAAGTGTGTTGAAGATGCGAAAATCTTTGCCTGGATTGCAGATGAGAGCAGACAGCTCGAGGCAAGGGGAGGAGATTTAACATGGACACTTCTTGCTCTCAAGAACAGTCAGGTCCCGCAGAGTTACAAAGACAACACAGCTCTCGAGTTTGTTTAAAGTGTTGTCACCAGAGCAAAGAATAACAAGCTCCTCATAAAGTTCACACACTTGAGAAAGTGACTTTTACCTCATCAAGATCATGTATTAATGATTCTGTGTGTAAGGAGCAGCATCCTGGGTCTTTCTGACTCATGTTAAACACGTCTGATGTTATAAAAGTTAACAGATGTATCAAGACAGAGCAGGAAGAACTGCTGCGCGTCACGTTTGATCAAAGCCAATCAATGGTCAGTCTACTGCACAACATTTCCCATCATGAATCATGGTTTTGTAGTCATCAAGGCAATGAAGTTGGGCAGCAGTTGCTTTTTCTCACCTTGACGATCTTACGCTTTAGCTGGATGATCTCTCGAGATTACCAGGGCCTAAGTAGCTGTTATCAGACCCAACCCCTCAACACCAGCTAGAGCTGCCTGGACCGCCTGGACCATCTTGAACACTTCTATTGATAAGAAAAAGGTAAAGGAAGCCGCTCAGGGAGAGGATGTGATTCGTTTGACAGCAGGTGTCTGCAATTAGTGCTCAGTTTTGAGTGGGCAATAAACGTTGATGTCACATAGAGGCCTTGTCCACACAAAGACTAAACAATGATAATATTTAAAACAAATTGCATAAACATGGAACTGTCTTACAGGTATTACACCAGCCTGAAGCTGTAACTGAGTGTGGCGCTTTGACACTAACACAGAAAGACACAAAACAAGAGGAAGACTTGACATTGAGCATGCGCAGAAAAAATACAGAAACTTGGGGAAAAAAATGTAGAACAAAAAAAGGTTGTGGAGATGAAATTTTGAAATCTTTTCACTCTGGGACCTGGTTTCAGAAATATTTGCTTCAGATACTCCTGCTTAATGTGGGCGATGTGTGGCTTAGGTGAAATATTTGACACCTGAGCTTGGTTTTGTGTGAACAAGGCCAGAGTCTAGAAATAACATTGGTCTTTGCTGGACGTTGGCAGAAAATAGAAGTTGAGTTTTATCTGTGAAGTAAGATTAGAAACATCTGTTCTTCGTCAAGAGTTTGACAACTACTTGCACTCAACTTACTGTAATGTTTCGTCATTTTTGTCAGTCATGTCACGCGAATGCCCACTTGGCATTTGGATTGTGTGGTGTGTGAATGTTCTTTTATATCGATATGTCCCAAAGAGACTCGAACAGATGCTGTGCTGCACGACCCAACTGACTAGTGGTTGTGTTGGTGTGAAAGACCCTTAGGACACACAATGGTTTTCTGCTCTTATCGTCTGCTGTGGCACTCGAGGTTCCAGTGGTCTCCCATTCAAGTATTGCCCAGCCCAGCCTGCTTAGATTTCAAGGGCTGACAGGATCAGGCATTGACAAACTGGTTAAGTAGACAAAATAACACTTTAGAAGTCACACAGTTTACACTACAGGAGAAACAATGATGTGATGTCCGACGTTCCCTCTGCTCTTCTGACTCTCTCTTCCTTTGTCCTTTCCTTTCCACTTGTTATACTTTTTTTCATGAGCCAAATCTTTTTATTGTTTTCAACATATTATTATACATGATTCTTTTTGTTTCGCCCACATAGAGGAAAGATTAAACCTGCATCTTTGAATTACTTGACACACTAATTTAATGACAACATCACTTGTATACAGACTGCAATACCACGCAAAAAAACAAAAAAGTTAAAAAACGCACTTTGATGCAAACAAATGGCTATAATTGATTTTCCAATTGGGTTCATGCTTAGGTTACGCAAACACAATGTTAGCTCAGCGTTTTCTATTGTTTTAAATGAGTCTGTCAAATACTGTGCCACTGAAGTAAACAGGATGTCACTACGAGTACAAAGTGTGCTCTCTGCTGCTGACACACTGTTTGGACTTTCTTGTACAACACCTTATTGTGAGCCTTGTCCCATGAATTAAAAAAACAAACAAACATTCATTACCTTAGCGTTAGCGTGTACACTTGGTTGTAGTGAATCATTTCGGTAAAGATTCAGTCTCTGTGTGTACTATTCTTTTACAGTGTGTATGGGGTGCACAGTATAATGTTTAAAGCTCTGGCTTCGACTCCCGGGTCAACATCTCATGATCTCTCTGGGTGAAGTTTGCATGTTCTGCCTGTGTTGCTGTGGTTTTCTTTAGGTATTCCGTTCACCTTCAAAAACATACATGTTTAGGTTAATTGGACATCACTGTAAATGTCTCCTAGCCTGCGAAAAGTTAGCCACTGCCATGGCCCCAAGTCACAAGGATAGGCTCCAGTCACCTGTGACCCCTAACTAGAACAAGCCATGTCAAAATATGTATATTTAACAGGCACTAAGCTAATACGTCTGTGGTACACGTTTCAGACAAAGGAGATCTACAAGTATTATGTCTTTTTTTTAGGTATTTAGGAAGAAACTATGACATGTGCAGATAATTTGCATTTTGTTTGTTTTAAACCACAAAATTGATTGTCAACTTCCTGTCAAGTACTCTGGCCTCATAGCAAGAAGGTCCTGGGTTCGATTCCCAATCAACCCAGGGCCTTTCCATGTGAAGTTTGCATGTTCTCCTTG
Organism: Mugilogobius chulae; assembly: GCA_038363315.1. Lineage (NCBI taxonomy): Eukaryota > Metazoa > Chordata > Actinopteri > Gobiiformes > Gobiidae > Mugilogobius > Mugilogobius chulae. The sequence continues at coordinate 15,017,698 of CM076412.1, read as the reverse complement.
TGCATGCGTAGGTTTCCTCTGGGCACTCCGTTTCCCCTACCACTAAAAACATGTTCATTAATGCCTCCCTATCCCCTCCCCAGGACTCCCCTGCAAAAGAGATTCTGAATCTCAGTGGGACTTTCCTGGTTAAATTAAGGTCAATAAAAACAAACAAAACAAAACAAAAAAAAATGCAGAACTGACAAGCCCTGCTACTTCACTGTAAAGTTTTGCTTTAATAGGCAGCAGAACATAAATTAGCGTTTGTTGTTTTTGTTTTTTTTTTTTAATGCAGGAAATGGCTACACAACAACTTTGAACTCGACATGTTTTACTTGGGATTTCAATTTTTAAGTAATTGCAAGTAAAGAATGAAGATAAACAGAGATGTTGGAGCTCTGTAACAATGTTTCCCAACCAAGGGTACATGGACCCAAGGGTTTGCAACTATTTGCCCGGGGGTACTTGGGATAGTTGCAGATTTAAAAGAAAGGCAGAATTGCAAGTATTGTGATGCACATTTTGCACGCCAAGAGGCAACTTTTGACATGAAATATATTAAAAGATTAAAATGCAATGTTATAAATGGAAATGCATGAGTAAAGAAAAAACACCCCTAAAAATGCATGACATAAGGGGTAGTTCGTATGTGAGATCATGATTAGAGGGTACTCAAGACAAAAAAAGTTCAGTTTCACTTCATACAAACCTGCATGAATCAATCCAAATACAACTTTGAGCGAACTGATGAAGCAAGAACACTGTTGTAGCAAAGTTAAATACTAAGAAAAGTGAAATTTACATAATAGGTCCCTTTAAACTGTCAGATTAGCTTATATTTTGACATTTTAAGAAAAGGGTACTATGCAAAATATCATCACAGCACCGTGGTTTCTCTCTGAGTATTACAGCTTCCTCCCACCTCCAAAACACACACTTAGGTCAGTTAGATTCACTGTAAATGCTCCTAGTAAATGAATGAGTGAACAATGGTCTGTGTCTGTCTAACCCTGCGATATGTTAGCCACTGTCCAGGGTAAACACCACCCCGCCTAAGGCCCAAAGTCACTGGGATCAAGCTCTAACAGAACTAGTAAAAGAAATGAAAAAATTTGATTTGTAAGGGGGCGAAATGACTTCTGACTGTTTGTGATATTTTCTGTAGCATTTTATTGCCTTGCCTCCTCTGCTTACATACCTGACTCTATAACAACAACTTTCTAATGCGTCCGAGCTGCATCTTCCACAAAGTAAGTCAGCTCTTCGGCAGATGTGGCAGTCTTCAGAGACAGGTTCAGAGCAGGACAGGATAAATTGTGTGGCCTCTGCTTCTCTCATATGTGCACGCTGGGACACATTTGCTCTCTGTGGGAAACTTTAGCACATTTCTCTGCTATTTCACCCCCTGCCTGCTTTGCTTTGCTGCATACCTGGCAACGGCAAGACTGGCAACCGCTATCTTTAGCTCTCTAGACTCTAAGAAAGAAAAATGTAATGGATTCTTTTTTTATTCAAAGAAGGTTTTGTTTGAGCTTTTTGTTCAACTTGTTCAAATGAGACGTCTCACGAAAATAAAAGAATGTTTGATTCGAGTAAACTGAAACAAAGAAGTACTCGGACTGTTGCCTGACTTGGTTCAATCAGTTTGATCTTCACATTTTTTATCTGACACTAATAATACGTCAATATTCTTCCATGACAGCAGTTTGATGTGTATGTGTGATTACAGAATACTGAAAATACAGTCTAAAAAGTAATTTGTAATGCATTCCATTCCATTACAAAAAAGTGTTTTCTTTCATGTGCCCAGTTATAAAAGTTAACAACGAAACACATATGGTTTATAAAGGTCACAGGAGAGCAGAGGCTCATTAGTGGCAAGAAGCTGTTACTGATGCATTGTGGGTATAAAATGAAAAGGTTCCAACAAACTCCGAGTTGGCCATGTTAAGTCGGTTCTTCACACATCATTTAAGAAGCAGCTGTGTTGGAGAAGACGTACATAATGCTCGTAAGAAGAATCCCACACTTGGACTTTGAGCATAAAGCGTTACATTTATTTACAGATGATGAAGCGATGTTTCTTCTTTATTTTATGTGCACATGCAGCATCAACAATCCTTACTCTGGCCACGTCTCCCTGAACTCGAAGAGGGGCATATAGGACTTAAAATTGGTCTAATGTGCAGAAGGCTTTAGTAACTGGTGGCACGGTGGCAGAGCGGATAGCGCTCTTGCCTCACAGCAAGAAGGTCTCGGGTTCGATTCCCGCACGGGCCCGGGCCTTTCTGTGTGGAGTTTGCATGTTCCTCCCTGTGTCTGCGTGGGTTTCCTCCGGGCACTCCGGTTTCTCCCACCAACCAATAACACGCACGTTAGGGTAATATCCTCCAGCTACGGTAGTCCTGACCAAGCCTAGCATGAACACCTGGAGATGGGTCCCCGAGCACTGCACTGCGGCGATCACTGCTCCTGAGGAGATGCCCCAGAGGCATTGAAGGATAGGTCAAATGCAGAGGACAAATTTCCCTACGGGGACAATAAAGTATACCTTAACCTTAACCTAACCTTAACTAAAAGGTCTGTCATACCAAGTTGAGTCTGCGTAGCCAGTTGCTGTATATGCAGCTGTTTGATTGAGCCTTGTCTTCTAGCAAACTAGTGGATCAGTGCGCTGGAAAATCATGTGGAAAACCAAAAATGAAACTTACAGAAAAAAAAAAAAGTACTCAGTCAAGCATGGATTGTTGTTCTTTACACAAGTTCAAACGAGACATAAGTATGGAGAAGAATGGCTACTATTTGAACCGAGGAAAACAAATACTGAGAAGTTGCCGGTATGGTGTCTAGACTGTGATGGGAATTAGGAATTGAGCTTATTCTGTGAGGTAAGATTAGAAACATCTGTTTCCCTGGCAAAAAGCCTTTTCTGTTGTCCTGTTGTGAATGTTTCATAAACATTTTCAAAAGCAAAGTGTTCCACTGAGAAAATAAAATGTCACTGGCAAATATCTTCTCTTTATTTATCATAAATAAAGTTCCTAAAATTAGATAGCTGTCCACAAACTTCTATTTGAAATGTCAGTAAAAGAAAATTCTTATTGGTCCCTAAGTAACGCCAAATCTGATTGGACACTGTGTTTTTCATTGCCCTGAACATCTGAAGTACTGTCGCACAGGTCACATTTTGTATCTCTCTAAGCTCCACGTGTTGTTAATGTGAATGAAACAGATCCTTTGGAAATGAATGCAGCTTGTGATGTGAGAATATGACAGGTTCTTTACCCCAGAGAGAGAGTGAGTGAGGGAAGTTATCAGAGGTGAAGCTCTGCTGCTAAAAACATGACATCAAACATGATATCTTTACATAAGAAAACAAGTATTTAGATGCCACGTATCACATGATTGTAAACTTAGTCTTACTAGATACATTTTTTATTAGAATAATAAAACATAGCCTAATATTTATTTACAACAGAGCCTCTTTTGTCAAGCTATTCAACACAGAAATACTCTAGAGAAGATGCCGCTAGAGCGATTGGTCCACTTTCACCAATTTGCTAAAATTAGCTATAATGTTTTCCATGTCAGTCTGATAAGGCAGCTGTGGCATTTTCCCCATAAATATTTGCTTAGATCAGGAAATACTAGATAACATGCTAATAATACATTAGAGTAAACCATTGATTGTAAAACTGTATTGTGAGGAGCAGCACATAGAGACACTTTGAAGACTAGAGCCTCCATATTAATATGAAAGAGTTGTCTTGGCTGGGCTGTAAATCCTCAGACAGATGGTCAGACATGATGAATGAGTCGAGACGCTGGACGTTTTGTGGTGACTAATTTTGATCTATTGTTTCATCGATGCACCACTTTCTCAGTCTGCACAGGGATGCGGAGAAATGTGATGTCTAAATCATTGCCAAGCCAGATTTAGGTCACTTTTGGTTTCCTAATTCTCTCATTTCATCTTCTCTTTCTTCTAACTTTATGTCTTGTGAGTTTCTAAATGTTTTCTCATAAGAATGAAAATCCATTCTTCAAACTGCCCTGGGATATTGGCCTGGGTTCGTGCTTTAAAATGTCACTTTTAGAGCGCTTCATAGTCAGTTCTTTGTGGAAATGTGGACTCCTTACTTCTCTGTCCAACTCTTTCATCCTCATGAACCCAAAACCTAAATCTAAAACTCGGAGACCTGTTCTTCCAGGCAGTGGCTCCAAAACTCTGGAACGCTCTGCCACAATCCCTCCATGAGGCCGTCTCTGCTGACTCTTTTAACGGCAGCTGAAGACTTTTTTTGTTTTTGTTTAAGAAAGCTTTTCGTTAATACTGTCTGCATCAATAGTTGTTGTTTTAATGTGTCTAAACGTTCATTCCTATTACTACTGGGAAGGAGCTTCAATATCTAAACCTCCATTAGAAACATGAGTGAAGTGATAAAGCTAGAAAATGTAAAACACTCATGTTTTTTTTTATAATTGTAGTGGCAAAAAGCTTTAGCCGATTCATTAGTATAAAGTGTCTCAAGCCGGCTGCTCACTAGAAGAGTTAGGATCATTTGCAATTCTTAGACAAGCTATTTAACTGACTTAATGAGGGCGCAAAATTAAAAAGCGTGTGTTGGCCATGTTCTATAGTAAGGGTGTCACACATTGTTGAAGGAGCGTTGAAGATAACAAACTGAAGAAAGCGTGTATGTACCACAGTGTTTCAGGGACATAAAGCAAAAGTTAACAGCCAACTGGCAAAGCAACTATCCGTTTAAACATTAAATACAAGTACTGTAATCAAAATAAAGTCAGTGCAAAGTGTTTTTTTTCTGGAAGTAGTTCACGGTCGGTTTCCTGTTTGGTGCGCTCTGATCTGTGGAGCTTGTTTTGGTCGGACTCGGGCGCAGAAGATTTGATCATTGATCCGCAATTTTGTCAAAGGGCGTTGGGATGACTGAGCTGAGATCATATGCGAGATATGGAACAGACCTAATTCACTTCAAAGGCTGCGCAATTGCTGCAAAGGTCATGGCGCAGCACAGCGGATATGCAGGATGTGGAATCAGCCTGTAAGCTTAAGATGGCTACACACTACAGGAGATTAGGATCTTTTGCGATTGTTTGACGTGCCAAAGAAAAGAAGAGACCACAGACATAAGGACAATTACAACAATTATTTGTCTTCAGTCGCATCATCGTCGCAGGAAGAACAGAGACGACACAAACTTGGGGAGTGGAGTGAGCGGAGATGTGTGTCACGTGATCGAGCGCAGAGTGTTTTCTTTCGCGCGGTAATAAAAATTAACAATGAAACGCGAGTGGATTAAACCAGGCTTATCAACGTCACTGGAAAGCCGAGTCTCGTTAGAGGTAAGGAGATGTTACACTGATGTATTGTGGGCGTGAAATGAAAAAGTTTAAACAAACTCCATGTTGGCCATGTTCTATATATAGTGGCTAATGTTGGTGTAAGGAGCAGGTGCGTTGGAGATGACGTGCGTAATTATCGTAAAAAAGAATCCCGCACTTTCATTACGAGCACAACGTGTTACATTTTTTTTACAGATGATGAGGCAATGTTTCTTCGTTATTGTATGTGCACATACACATGCAGCATATGAACTTCACGAGAGTGCATCCCGACAAAGGAGAGAAACGACAAAAAATCTCTTACAAAATCGTTACTCTGGCCACGCCTCCCGAACTCGTAGAGGGGCACATTGGGTTTAAATCGGGCTATAACTCCTGTAGTCTGCAGCCAGCTTTACCTGTTAAACCTACTGAAACTGTCCCCACGTGGCTTCAACCAAAACTTTATTTCAAGCTATTAAATAGTGTTTATTTTGCTCTTCTTCGTATTGTGCAACATCTGCGCAAAAAAATCCTACTCTATTTATGTGTCGTGGTTTACAGTATATACGCTTTACAGTCATATAATGTAGTGTATATTTTTTTTCCCTCACTCAAAAGAGGCTTGGATTAGACTGAACAAAAGTTTCAGAAAGCCACACATCATTTTGAATAGCTGACTCAGAAACATTTCAAAAGTTTTCTGACTGTACATTGTGATCAATGTATTTACAGCAGTGACTCAGCAGTTTAGGTTGTATTTATTTTGTTTTGGCTCATGTATTTCTAGACACAGGCCACATTTCCTCATTTATTCCACTTTGTCGTTCTTTCACCAGCTCTGTTTAAGTTTTCTCATTTTCTGTGACCCTGACACTGAGACTTGCCGCTTCCACTTGACACGGCACTTCCCCATAATCCTTTTTAGGATATTTAAAAGTGCAAACTCCACTAATGCTCATCCAGGGCTTCTCTTAAGTCCAGAGTCTTACCGAGATACCATGGCCCTCTTAAAGTCTTCAAACTCCAGGCACAGTGGCAAAGTCAACACTGAATGTGAGAGAATATGAACCGCTAAAGCAAACTTCCAAATTCAACAAAACGCAGTTAGTTTAGAAGCAAGTTAAAGTCAAATGTTACACTGTCTGTCTGTTTGACTGTATAAATGTATATATGAAGTATTTCACTTTCACGTTCAAACTATTTTCTACCATTTACACAAGATAATTTAACGTGATGCTGATTTGCCAGTGTGGAAAAAATGCTTTGCACCATTTGAAAGAAGAACTCACACCTGAAACAAGTGATAACTGGGGAGCAATTCAGCTTCCGACTTCAATCGTTGTTAAATGTAAAGTGCATATTGTTGTTAAGACTCTCAGTGTTGTTAGATGGCAAATGAAATGCTGAAATTTTCATTGTCATTGAACAAAACAAAATTCATGAACTAGGAACTTGCTTTGATTCTAATGTGCAATATATGGAGGGATGTTTAGCAGCCTGGGAGAAATGCAGAAAGAGCTGCTGCTGATTGACCAAGCTGTAGCAACAAGTCGAGCCAGGGCTGTTGTCAGCTAACTACAAAAGTTTATCATTGTGTGAAAACAAAAGTTATGCTGCTAATTCAACATTTGTGAAAGAAACTTAACCCTACGGCCTACACAAGTTACGTTCAGGTGAGTGAAAATTTGCGAGAAAATACAATTTCAAGTTTTAGGAGACAGACATCTGTCAGACCGGTTCAAACCTGATCCAAAACGGCAGCTCTCGTCCTGTTTTGTTCTTATAATCAAGAGGTGACGTTGACTGATAATCCCTCTATAACATTGATGATAATAAAAAATATATATATTTAGAAATATGAATGCAAAGTATAAGGCAAGTACAAGACACTTTTACAGTAAAAAAGCCACATTTGACCAATCCAAACCAAATCAAAGTCGTAAAGAGCCGCAACTAATTAGTCAAGAAAATATCCATATAGTACTATTGATAAATACGTTTAGACGATTTAGTGAACTAACACAGTGTTTTGCAAAATAAATTTAAAATAATTCACAAAATGATTTTGATGGCGAGAATAATCAGTTTGTTTCACTAAGCACTTCTTTTCTATATGCACCTGTGTATTTCAGAGAGAAAGAAATAAAGAGGTCAACTCCAGATGCGTCCGTCAGACAGCTGCTATAACACAAACTGTAAATAGAATAAAGAAACAAAGAATGTTCTTTAAGTTTTTTATCGTTAAATTCCTCATTTTCAAACAAACCTTAAAGAGCCGCACTGATGACCTTAATAGAGCCACATTTGGCTCTCAAGGCAAACCTCTGGTTTTAGGGGATGCGAAAAATAACTATACTAAGTAAAACAGCCAATTAATTCTATTTCATTAATTTGTATGAATTAAATACCACTTCAGCTGATACCAAATTGTTCCATTTTATTTTATTTTTTCTCTCAGCTGGAGAGGGGAAAGAAGGCAACATTGCTCTATGTGGAGAGCAGTGCACACTGTAAGCTTTCTACTCTTTACACCCGATTCACAAGAAAGCGTACATATACCACTGTATTACTGCTCAAATAATACATGAAGAAGGGCTTAATACTGCGAATCAGAGGTGCATCAAACAAAAGGGGAATGTTGTTGATCAATATTGCAAAATCACTAAGAATTATTTTTTACTCTGTTAGGTTAAATCAAGTTAGTCAAGATGAAATCTGATTCTTTAAAAATTTCGAACACCATAAAAGTAACAATTGATTACGTTTACAATGATTATGATAATTATCAATCTGCCAACGCTATAGAATCTATAATCCACAAATGCACCACTGAAAAGCTGCAAAAATTGTATTTATGCAATTGTCTTGAAACCAGAGTATTGATTTTAATGGTCTATTTTTAGATTAATCTAGATCAGTGATTGTTGTTGTCGTTTGTATGTTTGGACGAGTAATTGGCAGGGCGCAAAATGTGCCGTGGGCTGTAGGCTCACTCCAAACATATTTTTGTTGTACTCTCTGTCAATGACAAAAAATTTTGTGTTCTCTTCTGTGATTCTTGGGCCGCGAACACCTCTTTGAGTTACGCACAATTAGTAAAACACAATACATTAATATGGAATTGGGCCTCGGTTAGTTTGCACTTCACACATGAATATTCGGGCCTCGAGCACAAAAAGGTTAAGAACACTTGATTTAGATTATGTATAGCAGGGCTATTCAACACATTCTTTCTGAGGGCCAGATTTTTAAACAGCCATCACCTTGAAATAACTCTGCAAACAAGTAATATATGTGGGGTTGCAAGATATGAAAGACAGGTTGAGGGCCAGATCAGTTCTTTAGAGGGCCAAATTTGCCTCCAGGCCTTAAGTTGAATAGGCCTGATGTATAGCCTTAAGGGGGAGGGGGTTGGAGGGTTGATGGGAGTTTTTTTTTTTTTTTTTTGACAAAAGGGCAAAAGAAAAAGGAGAAACATTTTAACAAATATTTATACAGTAATAAGAAACAATAAGTAGATTATTCTGAAGTCTAGTCCTTTTAACCAAGACTATAAACTGTCTACTAAATGTCTTGCAGTAACGTGAACACAGAGGACACAGAGTCCACACACAGCAGTGAAAGGACCGTGATGTAGTACAAGCTCAGTCTTTTAACCTTGAACTCGCCTTTCAGAACTCTGTCAGAGCCGAGGAGACAGAAGCTAAACAGACATTACCTCTCTCTCTCCACACTAACCACGCAGACTCATACATATGCGTCTGCTCCAGTCCACCTCGCTCCCAATAACGCTGCCAACGAGCTTTTTCCCCCTCTCGTTTCCGCATAAAGACAGAAGAGATGATATTTATTACACCCGCTGGAGCCCCAGGGGTTCACCACCTCATATTTCATCTTAATGTATCTTCGCTGCTGCAAAAGGGGAGAAGAAAAAAAAAATTTCAACAATGGTGGAAAGTCTCACCTTGGCCTTATCTGGGTGTGTCGTACCTCAAAACATTAACGCGCCCAAATGAGAGCGCTTCGACGTCCCGAGGGAGGAGAACGCAGCCGCAATGGGAACTGTCAGGGAGTCCATTATAGGTCCTGGCACGAGGGTGGGTGGGCCTCGTCGCGCAGCTCCGTATGCACAGCTCGGTGTTCATAGCTCTATAGATACCGATGGAAACGGGTCAGATTTTGTGGCTGTGTCTTGCTGTGGGGGAATTGTCTCTGCTGAGTTACTGACAGGGTTTCCACACGTCCTGGAAAAGCAGTTAGGCTAAAGTTAAATTCCAAGTTCCTTATGTCATTGTGGCATTCGTGTTTTTTCTCTCTCACCTTTAGCTTAGCTGTTCTATTCAGCTAAGCAAAAAAATAATTTAACACAATTAAAAAAACAAAAAAGCACCACAAGCCACTGGGTTGCCAGGACAATAGCTAGATGTAAGGCAGGTAGGTTCATTGTCAATAATCAGAGCTTGATAACTAATTATCAAAAGCAAGTATGACATTTATTTGTTCAATTCATAAAGGTAAATACGTTGGACAGTGGAGTTGAATGTGTTAAGTAGACAGTTCATGAATTAGTTAGTCCATTTCTCCTTGTACTTTTTCCTAAACAGCCATGTTGATTTTCTGTGAGAAACGATGCATGTCCCTGATTGACTAAATAATCTGTCAGTCACGCCCACTGAAATTTGAAGGAGGGATTCAGTATCTAGGCGACATATTTTTTGTATATATACCCGTTCATTCATTGTTTTTCTCCAGTTTTCCTTCCATTAGGTGTTGCAGAAAAAACCCTGGACAGTGGCCAACTCATTACAGGCTTAGATCACAATCATTCACTCTCCCATTTATTCTGTAGAGATTTACAGCGATGCCCAATAACCTAAACATATATTTTTGGAGGTGGGAGGAACCGAAGTGCCTAGAGAAATATGTTCTATATTGTTTGATTAATTGTAATCATTCAAATGTTCAAATTATGTATTCAAAAATGCTTTTGCAGGAACTAGGCTAAGGTTATGCGTGTCTGGAGAAAGCAAATAATTCAAAGGATTCGTTTTCACTTGACTCTGAACTGTCACAGAGCTGATCTTGCTTAGGTTTGCAAGTTAGCAAAGTATCTAACCAGAGATTGTGTCCTCTGAGTTTGGACAGTGGATGAGATCACCAGTGGACAGTTTGGAATGTGACCAGTGACAACCAAAATGGCGTGAATTAATGCCTAGAAAACCAATCAACTTAAAAATGCCTAAAGAACTTTTGATAAAAAACAGACCGTGAACTTTGCTTGTTTACGAACATGCGACGAGACGTCAACGCAGGGACAAGAACAAGATTAAGACATTGTAGGGTTTAGATCAGGAGTAGACATGTTTTCCCTCTGAATTCAAAGTAAATCTTATCCTAATTTGAATCTTTTGAGTCTTGGTTGTTTATTAGACAGGGATTACAGTCCGGAGATAAATTTCTCCAATAACATTTTGGTCCTTAAAGCCATTTTCAATATCTTTTTTCATTTTGATGCTAGTTGTGTGCATATTTGTGATCAGATCTCTAGTTTCAAAGTGAAGAGTGACTGAAGAAAGTTCTGGACTTATCGTATACAGATTGGGTAAGATACTTTTTTCTGCCTTGTACAAAAGATGAGACACTTTTTTGAAAATGTGGCGACACAGGGAGGACATGCAAACTCCACTGGTCAGCTCGTGAGATGTTGTCTTGAACAACCTGGATCTCTTTAATGGGAAGTCAGAGCTTTAACCACTCTGAAACCATGAATCCCTATATTTTTTATACTGTTTGTAATTTCATGACAATCAACTATATCTTTTATTAGATATTATTGAAATTTTTTTTTTACATTTTATTTATTTATTTATTTTGTGTCCTTTTGCTTGCAGGAAAAAAAAAAAAAATCAAGATTTCTGGAGACTGTAGTTTGCAGTAGTTGCATGGCTCCCAGCATGCATCACTGTGATATTGTAATGCATGCGACACATCCAGTTTGTTGGGCCATATTTACATTATTCATATTATGCATATTAGAACAACAAAGCACAGATCTAATAACCCTGAGGTGGCCATCGCTGTAGTGTAGTCACATAGCTCATTTCATAGCTCACTGCCTCTGCGTTTTCCCTCCGAAAGTCTGACACCACAAACACTATGAGTTTCATCCTCTATAAGTGCACGAGGAGATGAGGTCATGCACAGTATATAAGTGTCTTTGAGAGATTATGATTCTTTTAGAGGTCAAGTAAGGGTTAGCCAGCCGACCAGGAAACTTTTAACATGCTAAAAAATGACCCATAAATGTGAATAACTCTATCGTATAAAAATTGCAAACTTTAACCCACAGAGTCCGGCCTAAAACGACGATGGGAGTGGAGGTAGCTGCTTGAAGCTGTCTGTGAAAATGTGCTCTATAAATAAACCCATCATTATATAAAACTGTGGTATAATGCCTCTTTACTGTCCTGTGGTGTGGCTTTTGCACCACACCCCAATCTACTGTAAATCAAATCTGAAAATTTGATTAAAGTCAGATCATTTTCATTGCAGTACTATTTAGTCATTCAAAAAACTGGATTTGGAGCCATATCAACTAGACATAAAAAGAACATTAAAAAGTACATATCTGATACATCTATTTACAAGCCACAAACATGTGTCCTGCTGGAGTGCTCACGTCTCGACTGAGTGTGCATTATGACATGCACCGTGCAGGAATTTCTGCGGAACTTGCAGACATGTGAGTAAACCTTCAGTTTGCGTTTTTGGTATGCTGCCTTATGCTGGAACATTCGGGTTCAAACTGGACTCAAGTTCTCTCTGTTCGCTCAAAAATAGGTAGGACTAAGTGAGGGTCAAATACTGCTTGAATGCCACTACCTCCAGACTGACTAAGCTGTCTGGCCTGTTAACTTTCTGTGATGCAAAAGTGTATTTCTGAATGCATTTTAAGCTATAAAAGACTGATTCCTGCTCTGCCACAATGAATCCTAATGCCCGAAGCTTGATTTGACAAAGTTTTGGTCTGATTTAGTGATGATTCGTTCTCTTGACCATCATCTCTAAAAAGTCACTGATGTTCCCTTTATTTTGCAAAATTTACCGTTGGGGAACTTCCTGATTAATGAACATTAGCTCTGAGCTATCAGTAGCAGTAACTTATTAATAATTTTCCGTGAGGAATGAATGAGGGACCAGGTATAACGAACAGAGACGAAAAAAAACACATAGGCCTACAAATGTCTGTGGCCGCCGTATGAACAAGCTGCAGTGACACACAAACACACAAAAAATACATATCGTTAAATATGTCGCAGGGTCATTCAGCGGACTCACACCAGGAGTGACCCAAGCATCTTGACAGAGCAGTTTCCATTCATTTCCTGTGCAGGCTGGAGCAAAGAGGCGACTAGAGGAATGAGAAGATGGCGCAGCAAACCAGGCAACGTAAGAGCGACAAAGTTGAGATTTAGTTAACTTATGCAAAATAAGATGGACATCGCCGAGTGACAGCATCTCAGTGAACACCTTTTCACCAACACAATTGAGGCATTGGTCGAGGCGCTCCCAATCACTCCCCTCTCTAGAAAACTTCCCATAGAGAGCAGGAGACAGCACTAGAGCGACCAGGGTTTATCACTTCTGGCCCTCTGAAGCTTGAGACAAAAACAGTGTCTAACAGTACTCACAGCAAAAAGAGTAACCAAAAAAGTTCCGTTGCTCTAATATAAATAGTAATACTTCAATAAAGAGGAGAAAACACGCTGCTAGCAAAGTACAACTCTACATCTTTTCTCCACTACATCCATTTTAGCTCCTTTGTCTCGAGCTCTGTGGGTTTTAGTTTGAAGTACAGAGATTCTGGTGTACATCCAGCCCATGTCGAGGGAATCATTGAGTGTTTCATCCAAGAATAAGACTCATGCTGCAATATTTATCTGACAGAATTATTCACAAACATTTATTTATGTCCTCTCTGCTTTGATGTGCGCCTGTACTGTACCATATCAGCACATGTCACATTAGCATACATGCATGTTTTAGATTAACCTTCCAGAAAGAGAAATCATACTGACTTTTTCATGTTTCTCAAGCATCAACTGACTTTTTAAGAACTGTAAAATGTTTTTTGACACTTCAGCGTATTTCAACAACTTTCAAAAGATTAATGTGAGTATTTTATGTCAGTTTTTCTGCAGTAAACATCTAAACGTGAGCACGGAGTTATCACAGTTTATATTTTGTGGTGGACAGAGAAAATGCTAGCTCCAGCAGGATTAGGAGGAAGAGTCAAACAGTTTAGCCTTTGCTGGAGTTGGAATCTGAATGTGCTGTTGGTTCATATAAATGCATCAGGACTGAGCCATGTGTCTCACTCACAGGGGATGGATTTGCTTTGATCTGAGCATTACAGCATCGCGATGAGTGAGCTGATGTTACAAGGCATCATGGGAGTAAATATGAGTTGCTGTCACAAACGTCAGGCACAGCTCGTGTGGTATTGTGAAGAAGATTGTGCTGTGGACATTACTGTATATCAGAGGTACAACATGTGATCCAACAGAGGGCTTAGATGGGCCATACACTGTATATTTGCTTTTGTGTGTTATTTTTACAAGACAAAAGTTTTAGGTGCAACCTAAAACGTGTTGCAGCTAAAGTTTGATTCTTCAGAAACGTCATTCAACTCCTGAAGTCATCACTTTTTCAGCGTTGTTTCCAATGTGTTTGCACTGGTGGAACTGACCAACCTGATATCACAAGAAAGTGTATTACATATATACATACAGTACAGACCAAAGTTGGACACACCTTCTCATTTAAAGAGTTTTCTTTACTATCATGGCTGACCAGGAATGACCAGGAAGGAGAGTGATGAGGTGCTGCAACAGATGAGCTGGCCTCCACAGTCACCAGACCTGAACCCAATCGAGATGGTTTGGGGTGAGCTGGACCTCAGAGTGAAGGCAAAAGAGCCAACAAGTGAAAATCATCATGATATAAAATATAATGTTTACTTTGCATGTTTTCATATCGTGCAACATACACATATATGGTGTTACATATAAACTAGAAAAAGCATGAAAATGTTCTCATCCCACACTATTTAAGTGTTGTGGTACATATACGCTTTACTGTGACAGTGTGTTGAACTGACTGGTCTAACAGACTGCCCACGCGAGTCCTGTGAGAAGAGTGTTTCACACATGTGGAAGAATGAATGCTCCGCTATACCTGTTTATAGTTGCTCAGATACTTTCTATCAGATTGAAAAGAACTTTTGTAGGAAAAACACATAGTCTTTTGAACTTGTTGCAGATGACAACCTTTGAAGCTTTTTTCTGCAATGGAGGTATTACACTGTATATAACAGATATGTTACCCTAATCCTTGCCAACAACAACATGGCCTTCAAAAGAGCAAAAGCTGGTGTTCTGCCAAGTTATCCTATGTCTGCAAATCGTTCTACCTCTGTTTTAATCTTAGCCTTTACCCAAACCATTTTCCTAAACTTACCCATGACTCTATGTGGGAGAAGAAACAATTTCTTCCTGTGCCAGTTAGACACAGCCAGCTCAGCTCTTGGTCAGTCATACATAGCTCCCACTTGCAGTAGCATTCTCAATCTGGACACATCACAATGTCTAGGTTCATGTCTCTGGGTCCTGGGTCTCGCACTAATGGAAATTATCAGCCACGTTTCCATTGGGTCCCCATTGGACCGGTTCACTTTGGAGCGGTTTGAGCCGCTTATGTTAATGATGGTGATCGTTTCCACTGCAGGTGAGCAGCTAATGTCACTCATACATTACACAAGCTTTCTTAAATAAATAAAAGAAAATGTACCTGAATTATACTTTTTCTTCCTGACATCAATCTGATTTACAAAAAGATGCGTAATAATTTTACATCTGTGCGTCTGTGACATGAAGGTCATGTTGATGTAAACAAGAAACTACTTCCGGTTTATCGTCTCTTTTTTATAATTTATTTTACTTTTTTGCAAAGTGTCTGCGACTCTATGATGCTTAATAAATCCGTTTTGTTTAATGCTTTGAGGTTAGATTATGTTGGACACATTGCGCACAGGACTTTTTTTCAGTGTTTTGCCTCGACAAACAGGAAACAGCTGATGGTAATGTGATAGCTTTGCTTTGCTATGTCTATCGGAGAAACAAAGTTTTCATCAGTGGAAATGTGGCGCTTTGAAAGGGATCAAGTCGGCGTTAGGTGAGGAACATTATTTCATGTTTCTATCTGCTCTTTTCCGTTTGGTTGTGCCCTGGGCCTGTGTTTTCTCTTGTCCAATCATTGTGCCTATAGGCGGTACCACTGTGAGGTCTGCTCCAGGGTCCCAGGTAACGGCAGGGGCAAAAGCGGCTCGCTATGGACCCAACAAACGGGCAAACGGGGCGGAACGGGTCGCTTTGCGCAGTGGAAATAGCATAGAACTGTATCGTATCGCCCCGACCCTATGGAAACAGGGCTAAACTCTCCTGTGTTAGATCTGCTGCCTCATGCTTTATCCTTCGTATGTTACTTCCATTTATATTACAACACTCTAACCCTTTTCCTAAACTTACTTTTCCCCCGAAATATAATCACTCCAACATTCTAGCATTAAACAAATGATGTATTGTATGTGGATAGGAAGAACACTGGACCTAATCTTCCTTCTCATGCCAGTACCTCTTCTACTGAAATTTGTTTTAAATAAACGCCCCACCGAGGGACTTAAAAACGTCTCATCCTGTATGTACACTTTTATTGCGGCTTCATAACAGAATCATTTTTACTTTTGCTTCACTATGTATAAAGAATATTTCATGTACGTTTGAAAGCATCCAAAATGACCATGGTGACATGTCAAATCTAATTTCAAGAGATAAAAACAAGAATAGCATCTAGCAACTGTACAGCTAGAAAGAGAACACAACTCATTACTGTTTTTGAAGAAATATCCAGAACAGAATCCACAAATGTTCCTCTGTCTCACAAACTTGGCTCCACAGACTTGTTATGTTAATCTCATCTGGTTCAAAATTATATTCAATTTTGAAATAGATTTTTTTGTAACTACTACCATAAAACTTTCGAGCTCCAAAAACAGCAGAAAAACAAACTTGTCAAAACCAATTTGAGAACGACACTTTATTAAATGTGTTTTCCATTCACGCCAGCTGCCTTTATTTGCATAGCTTTCAAACACATCCACTTGTCAACATCATGTGGCTCATTTGCACGGCTTATGCCCCATAATGATGCGGCGCACACAGTTATTTTTCAGACAAACATGTACCCAGCAATGTGAAGGACTCAGCATGAACTTTGTGTAAATGTGCAGGTGATAGGAGCAGGTGTCAAAGAGCAGGTGATTCAATAACAGTGTGGATGAGTGGTTGGTAATCTCGCCTTACAGAAGAGGTTCAACTCATGTTATCAAGTAGAGTTGGCATAGGTAAGTTTTCTCTTGCCTTGCATGTATTTTTGCACTTTCATTGTATGATACCAAGATTGTGTTTGTGTGTTTACTTATTATACCACTCCTCCAAGAGTCGAGACAGTTCTCTGGTCAATCAGGTTCCAAAATGGTAGCTTCACAATAATAATCATTATGCTGGCCTGTCCACTGTTTTGCACTTGTCCAACATTGCCAGTGTTGCAAAGATTCCAAGAACACTCTTTTCAACTGCCGCGTAAGATCTTGTTAAAAATCAAAGCAGCAGTCCTTTGTTTGGTGGTTAAAGATATCTACATCTGATTCTACCATATCTGAACCATTTTGATTGAGTGTACTGTTCTTTTTTTTTTCTTTGAGATGAAGCGAGCCGTTATGAAGTCAGGGTTTGATGTCTGTTTACTCTGAGTCAGACGATCAATATTTCATAAGAGAAAGAGTCCGAGCTTCGCCCTGTGATATGAGAACTGTCAGTGTTATGGATGTATGCAGACACAAGGACTTTTTGCTTTACTTTTCATTTTACAACTAGTAGAAAAAAGATATAGAAATACAATAAGTAAAACATAATTGGCTGTGTTCACACTGCAGGAGCTACAGCCCAATAATGTATTTTTGTGCGGGTGTTCATATTACAAAGCAATAATACAAATTTAGTTTTTGTCAACTCAAACAATTGTCTGTTCAGGTGCATTTGTGGACATTTCCAAGTTTCTGTGCTGCAACCGGAACAAACTTTAACTTTTGCAAAACAGGTCAACCAAGTTTACAAATGGTTATTTTTTTCTATTCAATACAAATAAGAAGGTAAATCTTTCTTTCAGACATTCTGGGATAAATGCCACATTATGCTATAATGTGAAAAAATAGGAGCTGCTATTCTATAGAAACAAACCAGCCACAGATATGCAGTGTGTCAAATGAACGCAAGTATTTCACACATTGTTGCAACAGTTTATTTGTATGGTGGATGTAAACACGTGCTACTATTCATGAATACTGACACAATCCTAATCATAACCTTAACCGATTTGGAGCCTCAGACCTAAACGTACACATTTTTGTAACAACCTAAACTTAGTCGTTAACCCCACAAAAAACCTCCTGTTTTTCAACCAAATCGTGTGTCTTTACCTCGCCAAAAAAAAGGCTGTGCAATAAACATGCAAAAAAAAGCAGAAGCTTCATCTAGACACTCAATTTGTCATGGCCTGGTATTTACACTCAAGCCATGAGAACATGTTGAACAAACAGGAGGCCTTCATCTTGGCCAAAACATGTCATGGCCATGCAAGCCCAATCAGACATTTAAACTAAATCTGAATTTATTGAATCTTATTTTTTGTCCAAAATGTACACTGTCTACCTTTAGGTGTAACTAAATATTTTGAATAGGAATTCCCTATACATGTATTCAGTTAGTGACACAACACTGACAATACAGGTAACCAGGCAGAATCCTAGTTTTTAGTACCATTTATCCCAATTTTAGCAACAGTTATTCAATTTTTTCCCCCATTTTTATTCTTTTTTTATATTTTGGACGCCCACAAGCAGTAAAAAAAGCAATTAGGTTTTGCCCACATAGAGTGAAAGATGCTTGAAAGTAACTACAAAAAAGACATCCGTTTCTCAAAAGTAAAAACAAGTTGCAAAAGTGCAACAACCAAGTGCAAACTTAAGAAATATAATGGGACAAGATCAAATGTATTGACATGAGACAAAAAGAGAAAAACATTTAGTATGTTTCAACTCAGGTTGAGTTTGACCAACACATCACTTCATCTCTGTTCACCGATTGGCCGGTTGTACTTCCAGGTTTTGGAGAGCTGTATCCAGTCTTGTGATATCTGACAGTAGCTGGATTTTCTTTTTTCATTAAAAAAAAAAAGAGATTGTAGGTAATCAAAAACAGGAAAAGGCTGTATAAATTATTACAGTATCCTCTCGGTCAACGTTCATTCACATCTATGTCAAAACCAACTTGTCAATCTAAAAGAATTCTGACCGTACCGTGTTTTTTTTTTTTTTTTTTTTTCAATTTTAACTAAAACAAAGTGGCCTAATGTCTGGCCACCCAATTAGATTTTCACATTAACTTGGTCTAATAAACCCACTTTCTTTCCCCACACCCTTTCACTATTACACTAAACGTCTTTTCCGAGTCCCAATCA
Organism: Mugilogobius chulae; assembly: GCA_038363315.1. Classification (NCBI taxonomy): domain Eukaryota; kingdom Metazoa; phylum Chordata; class Actinopteri; order Gobiiformes; family Gobiidae; genus Mugilogobius; species Mugilogobius chulae. The sequence goes on along the minus strand of CM076412.1, from coordinate 14,998,735 downwards.
AAAGACAACCACTCCATCTACTGCCGTTAAAATTACCGCCGCCGTAAACCGTTTTCTAGCTTAATTGAAATCATAAACCCATAGCACACCGCTCTTGTCTCTCCCCTCGTCTCCCTGAAGCCTACAAGACAATAGCCTGAGCTTTAATTAGAACATTTAATTGCCTCTTCCTATGGCCCAGATGGATTTAGCAGCTGGAGCAGTATTTTTATTGATTATTACCGTCGTGTATTCCCAAGAAACACTCGCAGTTAGTCCAGCTGCGGGCCGTTTCTCTCGTACATGTCCGAACACGAAAAGAGCTGGAGACCCGGTGGATGTCCCTGCAGGATTTTGGTGTATTTTGGCCCACTCACGCTTCCCAGAGGACGGAGCCAATACAGGGATAATGAATATGGATAACCGATATGATAGATAACAGCGAGAAGCACAGGAAGATGCAGTTTGTCATGGAATGTATTAATAAACAGCAGATGAATTAGATGCATCACAGTAAGTTTTTCCTCTGAAAGTGTTGGAGCGCGGTTTGAGTACGGTGAGATTAATGGTGTTTTATGTTGTTGGAGTTGTGAATTTATCCTGGTTCATGGCACAAATGCTGTTCGCGGAAATATAGACTGTTCTTGTTTTGGTCGTTTTCAGCAGCAAGTTTGTGTTAAAGGCACTGTGAGGGAAGGATGGAGGGTGAGATTGACAAGTGGATTAGTGCAGCGTCAGCAGTGATGAGGTCACTGTGTCGGATCTTTGTGGTGTAGAGGGAGTCCAGTTGAAAGTTCTCAATTTACAGGTCAATCTATGTTCCAAACGTCACCTATGATCATGAGCTTTGGGTAAAGACCGAAAGAACAAGTTGGAAATATAAGCGGTTGAACGAAGTTTCCTCGGCAGGGTGGCTGGACCCTCCCTTAAGAGTCTTTTACGCCAAGCCGAGGGTCGCCCGTGTGAACTGCTCTGACAACTTTTGTCAACAGGCAGCTGTCATGTGTTTGGTGTAAATGAGGTTGTCGGGGGTCAGAGGAGTGTGGAGTCGGTCATGGAGGCTAGGTTTTGAAGACTTGCTTGTAGAGTCTGTGTTGCCAGCTGTGGCCAGTTGCCGCATATGCAGCTGTTTGATTGGCCCGTGGCTACAGAATCAGGAAAATCAAGTGGAAAACCAAAAAAGACGCTTACGCAAAAACAGTATTTAGTCGAGCACGGGTTCAAACGTGACGTAACTATGGATGAGAATAGTTATTTGGTCCAACAAAAACAAAGACGGATGAGTTGCAGCAATCACAGTATGAAGGCTGGACTGTAGCGGGAAATAGAAGTTCAGCTTAATCCGTGAGGTACGATTAGAAACATCTGTTTTCCATCAGTTAATTTAACAACTACTCACGTGCAACTTATGTTTCGTCATTTTGTCAAGCATTAAATCACACGCATGCTCACTCGACTGGTGGCTCTTTGGATTGCACCCCAAAGAGACTTGAACAGACGCTGCGTCGCTCCTCCCTACTGACAGCGACTGGGGTTGTGTTAGTGTGAAATACACTTTAGAGACTGGGTGAGGAGCTCAGTCATGGGGGAGGAACTCTGAGTATAGCCACAGAAGTTACTCACATAAAGAGTAACTTCTATTAGCATACCAATACTTTTCATAAGTTTTAAGGACCATTTTCACTCCAACAGAAAAGTTGTATAGATCTGTAACGGCCTTGTGCTACAGAAATAAAAACAGACTAAAAATACATAGTGTATTTTTGCATGTCGCAATGAGACTTCCTCATTGACCAGTTAGTCTGTCAATCAAACTCACTATGTCCCTAGAAGAGGACGTACAACTGGGTAGTATAAACATAAAACACACATTTGATGGATTTGTTTTTCCTTTGGTAAAAATTTCATATCAAATCAAACAAACCTGCTGTGTTTGTTTCTGCTTCATACTTCTATCAATAACTGTATTTCCATCTTCACTAATTCCACATATCATCGAAAATGTCATAAGTAAAGCAAATAAAAGTGAAATTACCTTAGCTTCCATTGGTGTTTGACTTGTTACTTGGATACAGAGGCTGGTGTGATATAACATCGCTGTGCTCAGTCTGTTTGGTTTGACTTTTCTTTCTGTATTATTTAGCTGTCAGAATTTGCAGACTTTCTCATCACGTCCAAACTTTGGCAGGTTGTTAAAACACCATCAACCTGTCAGACACCATCAACCTGTCAAGGGACTACAGATGGAAACTAGCCAATGGCTAAAATCTGGCATATTTACATATGTATATATGTTCATTAACGTGCACTGTCCCTTTCTAAATAAATAAATAAATAAAAAATAAAAAAATAAAATAATAAATGCCAAAGGTGGGTCCAAGTCACTGTTTTCCAAGTCTCATTGTCTATCATGTCTTTGGCTTCTGGTCTGGTGTCAAGTCCCAAGTCAGTGCCCCACAAGACCAAGTCAAGGTCACGTTCTCTACTTTTATTTTCAAGTATTTTCAAATATTGGTCAAATTACGTGTTATAGCCTGCATCTGTGCTACTTCACAGATTTTTAAATGAAGTTCTGGTCACATTAAGAGAAGGGAGGAGTTACATGTTAGAGTTTGTTCATGTAAAATAACACGATTAACTTTTGAGCAGAAGCAGTCGCCTCAAGTCACAGAGCTCCAAGTTCAAGTCATTTCCAGAGTCACTGACCTTCAAGTCCAAATATAGTCCCATGTCATAAGCTTAGTTTATGTTGGACGCATCTGAGAGGACTGAGAGGATGCAAACAGCCACATTGATCAAGATTTCTATGTTGGCGTCAGGGAAAGATATCTGAGGAGGCAGATGATCCACGTAGAAATCAGTGAGGTTTCATGAAAGCGTTCTATTGCCCTCTTCAAGAGCCGTGTTAAATGTAAAAAACTTTAAATATTGTCAGTGTCTGCTGTGCTTTCATTTCCGTGCAGAACTCACACGAGGGAAGCATAAACTAAGCTTTATTTCTTTTAAACAAGTCAAGCCTCAAGTCATCAAAAGTCACTCAAGTTTGATACTAACTTTTTTTTTTTCTTAAATCTTTTGCTTAAAAAGAACTGGTTGTACAACACTTTTGGTCCCAAGGTAGTCTTTGGCTGGTTAACACGTTTTGTTTGTAGGTTGAGTTTCAAGCATTGGGCGGTGCAACTGTGCATGGATTATTTTGTGTTTACTGACCGCCTACACCCAGATGGGTCACAATATTTCCGTTTACAAGTGCTCATATTAGCCGCTAACGTAGCGCACAGTAAACACACACATTATAAGCTTGTTTTCTTGTTTTTTAGGAAGTTTTAAAGTGCTTCCTAGAGGAAATTATTTACTAATGGCACACAACAAAAACTACCATCTAGAAAAGGACATAGCCAAAATGTTTGCGAAAAAATTGCAAAGTTGAAGAATTGTGTCACAAAAAAGCTCCCCTAGTGGCTCAAATGAGAAGTTGCTCCAAGGTGACCTAGGTGTGTGGATATGTGTAGTTCTTGTGAGCGTGTATTCATCACTTTGTGAGGACCAAAATTTGTATACACACTCACTTTCTGGGGACCTACCTTCCTTGTGGGGACAAAAAGCAGGTCCCCATGATGTAAATCCTTCATTATGAGATCAGCAACATGGTTTTAAGTTCAAATAAGGTTAAGGTTAGGATTAGGGTGAGGGTTGGGTTAAGTTTAGGTAAGTAGCCACTAAGGTTAAGGTTAGGGTAAGGGTCCATGAAATGAATGTAAGTCAATGTAATGTCCCCATGACAGATGGAAACCCAACATCTATGTGTGGATATGTGTAGTTCTTGTGTGTTGGTGTGAGTGTCAGTGTGTGTGAATGTTAGTATGTATGTTTGTATGAATGTAGTTTTTAGATTATAAATATGAAATATGTATACATATATGTGTATATTATGTTATGAGGTCACAGGTATCATAATTTTATTCTGTGCACAATTGTAAAACTTGATGAAACATGTAAGTTATAGGTCCAATCCAAAAGCTCCAGTGGTAATATGCCCTGATAAAGAACAAATAACCTCTGGCATGTGTTCCAAACTGTGACAACCTGTGTCAAATATCATTTCGGCCTGATGATATCATTACTGAAATGTATGTTGAGTTTTTACCTTTTAATAAATCACATTCGGTTTTTCAAAAAAGTAGTTCTCCTTCATCTTCACTGTAGGACTTGTTTATGTTGTTTAAATGAGCAGAAGAACCTTGGTTGTGAGGATCAGGGCTTTGTTCATGTTTGAAGTGCAAACCTCAAGATCACAGCCTCACATCACAAACACAGGTCCAAGGTGTGATACTAAATTATCATTTCAATTATCTTTGTCTTCATTATACTGTTTGCCCTTAACCTCTTTTGCTTAAATTGTATCTGCTTCATTTGTATATTTATATTGCCACCCTGTGGGCTGCATTTTGTAACAGCTTGTCTTTTAAATTTGTATTAATAAATTACCTATAACTAACAAGACATGAAAGGATAAACTTTCTGCATTGTCTGGAGCAGGGGTCTTATTGAATCTGAGCCAAAATGATCCTAGTCAAAGCAGATCAATTTTAAAATATGAAGCTGACTATGTTATATTCTATCTAAATAAGTATGAAGCTTGTCAAAGATTTATCCTGTCAGATGTCAGACACTAAGCAATTTAGGGATTGGTTAGTACTTGGATGGGAGACCACTGGAACACCAGGGGCCACAGTGGGATGAGAAGGATTGTTGTTGCATCCTTGGGCAAGACACTTAACAGTTGCCTCAGTGTCTGTGGACACAGGGTGAGTGGTTCCTTGATTGTAAAGTGATTTAAGAGGCTTGAAAGGTGGAAAAGCGTTATATAAATAAAGAGCATTTACCTTAAGACTATTAGCCAGTACAGACACTAAAATCTCATATATTATTCAGGTATTATTCCCAAATCTATTGTTTTACATTAGACATCACAGGTAAAAAGGTAAATACTAGTGGGTAACCAGGGTTAGACTGTGTTTTAAATAAAGTGTCTCGTTAGATGTGGCCCTGATGCTCTTTGACTCTGTTACTTTATCGACGTCTGTGAATGGAGCCTCCCCCTGACCTCGGCGCCCTCTATTGACTGGAGAAGGAAGTGTTTCTAATTATGGCCCCGGTGTTTGACCCTGTGGCTAATCACAGTCCTGAGCTTTCACTGAGCAAACATTAAACACACGTCGTCACCCGAGGGAACTGAACTACCAACTTTCACCTCAGCTTATTGACTTAAACCAGTGTGTCATTAACAGGAGGCAGAGATAACCTGGCCAGATGCATTCTTGCAATATTTGTAACTTTTTATTAAATCTTGAGAATCCATCTAGAGAAATCATCATTCCTACAGTTAAAGATGGCCACTGTGAGCTGGACCAATCAACTATCTTTGTGGTTTGTGTGGAACCTCAGACAAACCATGTAGACGCAGATGAACACAAGTATTACAGAAAAGGTCTGAGATTGACATAGGTCGCTACATCCGATGGCGTAGTTGCCATAGTGACACAATCCTGGCTCTCTAGTCTACATGTTAGTAAGGTTTGATATATCGTTTGTTAGTTGTTCACAGAAAATCCATCTTTTATGAAAGGTCTACTCGTATGTATGCTAGCTGACCAAAGCGACTGTGCATACGTCTTTGTAGACATATGAGGAAGCATAAAGTTTAAATCATTTGTTCGTTTGCTTCAGGTGAGCGCTGGAGGCTGCAAATGGGATGGACATCAGACGCAGAGGTTTGGGGCTAGTCCTAAAGCCATCCTCTAAGCAAAAAATATCCTCTTTTGTCATCTGTTGTAGACGCAGTGAAGGCTGTAACAGCAGGAAAAGTGCAGCTTCTGAAGCAGGTTTTGCCAGACTTTAAAGCAACAGCCCCCGACCCACAATGCCTCTGCCCGGGCTCATGAGCACAGAGAGTCTCGCTATGTGGCATCAACTTTTCCTTATGAACACCTGGTTTAGAAGCTGCACTTTTTCTGCTGTTGCAGTCGTCACTGAGTCTACAATAAATGATAAAAGAAGGGTTTTTTTGTTTGTTGATTTTTTTAAAGTGGATTGCTTCAGAACAAGCCCAAAATCCCTCCTCTGATGTCCATTGCCTTAACTACTGTGTCACTATGGCAACTACACCACCGGATGTAGTGACCTATGTCAATCTGAGACTGGAGGACGTTAGTTCATAACCCCTATTACTATCTTGACCTTTTTATTTTTTTAATATCTTGACTTTTTTACTTCTAAAGAAGGAAAAGAGAGAGAGATTCAACAAAGAGAAGAGCAGCACAAATAGGAATCCCTGAGTGATTTTGTTACTAAGCAGAGCCATGCAGAACATTGTAAAGGCAGACAGTGACACCTTGTGGAGATAATAAACAGTGAAGGCATTTTTTCTAACCATTGCAATTAAACTGAGCACAGAAATATGTGAGAAAGGCAAAGAGTTGACTGTCTCGTTCATTTGCAACAAATGTTAAAAAAAACAACAACATCAACAACAAAAAACAGGTTTGTTTGGCTTATTTAAGCAATTTTTTTAACCTGGCTCACCAGATGAATATGCGTTTAACTCCAATGTGACTTCTTCCACATAATCCATCTGGAACTTCCCCCACTGACATTAGGAAAACCTATAGTTGTGCTTAACCAATTACACAACGTATTGTACTGGTGAATCCAATATCCGATGCACAAGTTGGATAGAACAAACGACATTTTCTTTCAAAACATAAATTAGGGGTGTCAAATTAGTGCATTAATTGAGATTAATTAATTAAAGACATTTTAATCGAGTTAATTTTTTAATCACATTCATCTATTTTGAAATCTTTAACTTCATTGTTGCAAAGTGGACATAAAGGTTGTTCAACTTGACTTGACTTATTGAACTGATGAACGGGAATTTTATGTTCAAAAATGTCCTAAAGTCTTGATTTTTTGCAATATATTAATATTTTTCATCTGCAACAATAATGTCATAAATTATATTGGATAAAAACAAAACAAAAACACTTACGTTGAGTGTTTTTCTTTGCAATTTTAGGTGAGATTAAAAATAGATTATTTAGATTAATTCATTACAGATCATAATTAATTCATCTCTTTTTTTTTTTTTAATTGCTTGGCAGAACTAACATAAATACTATTGTTTGATTCAGGCACCGCATTTTTGCTTTGTCTTTGGTGACAGCCCCCCTGCTGCAATGTGATTGGACCGTTAAACCACTGATTCATTCGACAAACCAATCGGGCTGGTGGAGGGTCAGATGGATTTTTCTAGAGTTTGAGAATTCATAAATATCACAAGGCTAAGCAAGTTAATTACTTAGTTGTCTCTTTGCTGTAAAAGTTTTTTTTCCAATTGACAATGGAACAAACATAAACCCTGACTTTTGTTGCTTTTTTGTTTGTAGAAAAAAGAAGACTACACCATTACATTACAACTGAACAGAAGAAAAATAAACTCTATTTTCACCTCAGAAAAAGGATGAAGCCAAGTCCTTTTAGTAGGATTCTAAATGAGATGCAAAACTCCACATGAAGCCGGGTCAGTGAAGCGGTCGCACATGAGCGGTGGGCGCAGCGTGGGGGCCCAGACTGACAAATGCATTCTGGGTAATCATCTGTTAGCCGCAGTCGTATGTGCAGTGGATCGGATGGCCTCGTTTCTCTCCGACTAAAGGTTAATGAGCACAAATATGGGCCAAAATCTGTTAATGTGATATTTGGGGAATTTATCAGCAGAGTTTTGTTGAGAGAGATTTATGGTAGCGTGGAAGCTTTTCGGTAAAATATGTGTTCCTCTTTTGTACTGAGGCTAAGCATAGTTTTAGCATTCATCTCATAATTTCTTTTGAACATTCAGACTTTGGAACACATTTTAACCAAAGACGTTAATCTGGTGACAGGAAGTTTTGATTATTTATGAAAAGTGTAGATCTCTCCTTGCTGAGTTTCCTCTCTGTCTGCTCTTTTCTAAGGGTGTTTTCTGTCTACTCGCCATGTGTCCTGTCTCCTCATTGTGTCTCTCTTGTCCTTGTGTCTTCGTTCTGTTCATCTCCTCTCTTTTTACGATGTCTCCTTTATTCAAAAACCCCACCGTGGCACCTGGTAGTTCAGATGTCTCTGTTTATGGGAGGATCGGGCTTTGACAAACAGGCGTGGCCACTGCAGCTCACTTTATCACTCTCACCAAACGCTTGAAGCTTCACAACAGTGGAAGATAAGAAATCACATTTTTGCTAAAGAGAAAGCACAGACATTTTTCCCTCCACAAATGCACAAAATGTCTTTCATTAGTAAGGACCACACCAAAACAGAGATAGTTATTTGTTGTTTATTGAATAGATGTAGATGTTGAAGTTCCATGGAATCAGATGAGCGATGACCAGGCAAGGAGACTCAGTGTGGGGGTCCTGTCTCAGCAATCTGCCCGGCCGATTCAAGACCCCCCACCCCCTTCCTAAATGGGTGCTAGAAGGAATGTTGTGAAAAAGTGGAGGGCGGGTGGGTCGAGAGCACAGAGTTGAACTGAGATGAGGCGCATGGTCAAACAGACGCAATCATGAGCTGGGATATGAAGGTTTCCGGTGACGTGGGGGTGTGGTTGGAGTGCGATGGGGGCGTGGTCCCACTCACGAAACTTAATTAACCAAGTAAATAACGCTTATGGGTAGGTTAATTAAAAAGCCAAAATAGTTCATAACAGTGATAATTATAAAGGTAAAGGTAATGTTTATTAAGGACAATGTACAATTACATAAAGCACAATAGCAGAGATGCTTGTCCCAGATTCTAGCTTACAGCTAATTTACATCTGTAGTCCTGGGGAGGCACATTGGACATGTTTTTAGTTGTAGGAGGAAACTGGAGTACCCGGAGGAAACCTACGCAGACACAGAGAGAACATGCAAACTCCACATAGAAAGGCCCCGGGCGGCCTGGGAGTCGAACCCGGGACCTTCTTGCTATGAGACCAGAGCGCTAACTTTTTGAGTACTTGTGTTACGCTGTAGATATAGCATGATATGAAAAACCCTGAAAATGACACAAGATTTCGCGGCGTAAAAAACACAAGTTTTGGTTAAAGCCACATGGAGACATTTTTCTTTAGGTGCAACAGGTATGCCTAGGCATCAAGAATTGTGTTACTATTCATAAATAAGAAAAGAACTGGGACTGCGATGCGTGGCATATTTTCGCAAAAAAAGCCATGCATTTGTGGTAATCATACGCAATTTACATATCCTGTAATGTCGTGGTATATGTACGCTTTCTTGTGAGATCAGGTTAGAGAGAGCAGCAGCCGATGTGTAGCCTCTAGCGGACAACACTCTAACACGCTATAAACAAGTTCTTTTAAACTCTTGTGCTTATTGCCTGTGCTAAAAATCAGCTGCCAACTTCATAGAATTGAGAAAACTACAAACAAACCTCTGTTCCTGCAAGAGACTCCAAATGTTGAAGTCGTGTACGCTGGTAGATGATGTCGTCATGTCACTACGTCAGATTTTGAAAAACTGTTTCCTGGTCCTGTCCTAGTCCTAGGCTTCCACAAAAATTAATGGTAATTTTACATTTTGGCTTTTCACAATATCTTGACGTAAACAAGGGAAGAAAACATGCTTATTGTACATTTTTGACATTTTGTTGTATCTGTGTTTTCTTCAGACACACAGGTGTTGTGCCTGTGCATCCTGACTCACTGAAACCACAAAGCCACACTGTAGTTCTGCACACAGACTGATGTAAACCTTATAATGCGAGCCAGATGACTGTTAAGAGTTTGTGAACATAAAAACAGTGAGAATGCCTCTGACAGGACCTGCTTAGAGTATGTTGGCTCGTGAGATCCAAACTGACAGACTTTTTACTCTGAGCCGTCGATCAAAGAGAAGTTCACCCTGAGCCAGACCATTAGTCAAACATGAGCCTGTGTCTGTCTGCTGACATCATTCTGTTCACAGTCAGACCTCGTGCACCGCTGCCCCCTGTGGTCCGACCCCCACAGCTCCACAGGCTGCTCACTCTGGATCTGTCACGAGGCCTGTGCCAGTCACACAAACTCGTGCTGATGTTCAAATGTAGGACACTTAGATGGTAATGACAGCCTTCTAATCAACACATTTTATTCTGCTCTTTGGAATCGCTGTCGTAATCTGTACTTTACATTTTAGTTTAGAATGCAAATGTGCTGTTCTGTCAAACGACGCTGTCCAATCAATAATGTTCCCACTAGAGCTGTTCAGACCTCATGTCACATGATACATACGTATGTAGCATGTTCCATGATCGTCTGAACAGACTCATATTTCACTGCTGTTTACTGTAGTTCTTGAGCAGTACATGCATACCAGAGGGTACATTAACCAACAATTTTCCGTCATTTACAGATTGTATTTTGCTTTGATGGAAAATTTCCAAGGCTTTCTGTCATTTTCAGGAATTGAAAATTGAGCTGCACTTTTACAAATAGAGATATAGAGACCTATACTGTATCTAACCTATAAATCTTCATTTGACAAAACATAACGGTACAGACAGCCTTATGTGATTTCAAGAAGATTTTAAGAAGATTCATTTGACCATGATTGTTTGACAGACAAACACTGATGTTCATTCAGATTCGTAACTTAGAGAAAAGTTGTACCTGCAATTTCCTGGTTTGGTCAGATCTGCACTCACATTGCTCGCAACAGAAAAAAAATTCCCGGAGGAATGAAGGACTGGCTTTTATGCAGAAGAAATGGAAATTACATGGGGCAAAAACAGTGGGGATTTAACAGAAACTGCATGATGTGAAGAACTTTGAGCTTAAAGTAAGAAACGCAGAGGCCCCACATCAGTCATCAGTCACAGTCACAATGTTTTTGCTTTAAGAATGGTATCGTAAAAAACTATTTATGCAGAGTTTAGTAATGTTTTTGTATATATGCCTCGTGTTTGTGACCCTGGCACCTCCATGCAGTCTCCGCACCAAAAAACATGGGCAAAATTTAGGACAATTATGAAAAATACCTCATGACAGATGTTTTGGGACCTTGCCCGTCATGGTGATGGATTGAAAGTATGTCTACTGCAGCCAGCCACTGAAGCAGACATTAATGTATGTCACGCATCGCATATTTGTATTATTCTGAAAACTCTGTCACTGATTCCATGTAAATATGTAAATACATACGAATGACACGAGGGCACTCTGCAAATTCCAGTGACTTGGTCATCTCTGTGCAGCGGGAGAGGATCTGGTTTTAAACTAACTTCACTTATGTATTATATTAAAAACTACATTACTTTAAAAATCACTGAACACACATTAGCACTTTAGAAATTAGGAGTGAGTGTGACCTTGATGACTTGATGAACTGTTTAACTGTTGTTTTTGTCTTTTACTGTAAATGTTAATGGACTAACTTAGCTGCACGCTAACTTTGGCACATTTACACGTGTATTTTGTACTGATGTTCATTAATGTACATTGTACCTTTTAAATAAATAATAAAATGAAAAAGAATAAGGCCGTTTCACTTGAAAATGCAAGTACAATTTCTGCCACCAGAGGACGCCATCTGCACATGACAAGACCATGAAGCAGACAAATACAGCATAGGCCAAAAACCACATAAAGACACATAACAATTTGACATTTGATAATATTTTTGCATGCACTTTAATTGTGTTTAATGATTGTCTGAAGCAGAACTAAGTCACATTTTAACTTGTTAAATGTCTTAGTAAGTCTCTGTGATGAGTTGTGTCAGTTTTATGTAAATTGTTTTTGCATTTTAGTGCTTAACGACGATGTCTGGAGGGATTCTGTTTCGCTTTTGTCATTTTACCAATCATTTTCAACGTAACTGCTGTAAAACTATTATACATGCAGTATTTACCACAAGGACTGTGTCACCAAACTAAGTGAAAATTAGAAAAATGTGATAATCTGTAATATGAACTTTAACATTGTTTTTCTTTTGTTCTTTTACCATCACTGACAATAACGACCCAGATCCTCAAACAGCAGCCAGAGCTCTTCTTGTTGGTTGTGCTTCTAAAGCCCGTGAACGTCAGAGAGAAAGCTTGTTTAGTCTTTCGCTGGAACTCGATCTCACAAACCCAGAGTTTGTTTATGGATCCTGTTCACAATACATCCTACCATCCATATGAATGGGCTTTCCTTTCTCTCCTAAAAGGTTTCTACAATTATGTTGAATGCAAAAAAAAATGTTGAATGGAAAGTCACATGCATAATAACAGGAAGATAGAAACCTAAAATAGTTCTGAAGGAAAAAAAGTAAAATAAATTAAGAATAAAAATATATGTATTTTCTTGATGTGATGCTAAGTTAAGTTACATTGTAAATACTACTTTAAGTGCAAAAATTTATATGTAATCAAATGAGTGTTGTTGACCTAATTATGCATCAAAATGCTTCTCCTATGAGCTCATTGCATTGATCAATGAAAGATTTCCTAAACCCACACGTAGTAATCATGCAAACTAAATACTTGTTAAAAAAGGTTCATATCTACATCCCCTGCAGAGGTAAGCTATATGCATGAATAAAAGCGTTTTCTTCTGTATCAGACAAGAATTGATAATGCTGCGCTTGGACCGGACAGCTTTCGATGTTGAACCTGAAGCTGATGCCCCAACAGGCGCCCTAAACGGCCCAACGTGTGTCGGGGCGTCGGTGAAGAAAGACGCGTAGGCAGAGCACGCTGAGGGAGAGGAGGAGAGAGGGAAAGAGATAGAGACTTGCTGCATTTGTGAAATGTAGCTTACTCCTCCATTGCTATGTGGAACTGCAATGTTTTAAACACGGCAACATTTTTAATAATCCATGTGAGCGCATTTTCAGTCCAGATCATGGCCCATTTTGTTTTGCCGTGTTGCCAGATTTTAAGAGCAACAAACGACCAAGCCTTTGAAAAAAGCAATGTCACATGAGAGGGTTAGGGTTAGGATTAGTGGCCTAACCCTGATTGGTGGACGTGGGTGTTCGACGCATGAAAGTTCAGCAGTGCCCAAATCGAGCATTGACGCCTGATGAAGCGACAACCCCCGTCGTACACAGGGTGCGAGTTTGGTGCAAGGTGTGATTTGCAAGACTCTTACAAGACTTAGAAAGTGCTTAAAACCAATGCGCCCTTGTACACAGACCTCGGAGCAGTGCGAGTGCACATCAAAGAGTCGCGTAAGAATCCGTAGAGAGTCCATTTTTGTCTGAGGTCGCAGCGGCCGAATGCAGCTTTCAATTCATAATACAAGCATTCTCGCAGTAATCCACATGAATCCGCGTGGCTCTGGACAATAACGGGCTACAGTGGACTGCTGCTGGTGTACAAGGCACGTCGCAAGAAACTCGCACTCGCAGTCCGTGAACGGGAGGCGTCAAAGCGTCCACTGCAGGTTGTATCGTCTACTTCACCAACACAGTCTCACTAGTGGGCGTACATTTACCACAACACAAAAATAGCGTATTTTGAGCACAAGTTCACAGCTGTTTTGTGTACTTATGTTATGGCGTGCATTTAGCACATCATGAAAAAGTGTAAAATGACACAAGATTTCACAGCATAAAAAAACACGAGTTTTGATTGCAGCCACGTGGGGACGTCTTCTTCAGGTGAAACGGGCAAGTTTAGGCTTCAAGTTACTACAGTGGGTACGTTTAGGTCTGAGGCTTGGGGCAGGTTAAGATTCAGGGGTCATTAGGGCGATAAGTGCGACGCACCGCCAACAAAAAGAGGAAAAAATGAGCGAGGTGTGTAGTTAAACATGATCAAAACCAATTAAAATGGCATTAAACATCCTTGTCCAATAAGAGAAGCTTATTTTCGTCTGCCTGTACATAGTCCCGCCTCTTTTGGTGCGATCTCAGCCTGACTTCAAATCGCACCTGCTGCTTCCATTGAATCTAATGTAAGAGTAAGTTTTAGCCTCACAATGCAAACTAATGGGACTCGCTGCTGCTTGCACCTACGCTGTGCGTCGTCACGCAGACGTACGTGACCACGCAAGGCATGTTCATGTGTCAATCAAACACAGTCAAGTCAGCGCGGCTAGTGATCCAACTCAGAATATTCGGCACCAAACAAGCTGTTTTTAACAACTACGACCCCCGAGGCCAAATTTAAGCATCAGACACGTTACAACAAAAGGTGGGAGAATGTAAAATTGTGTATTTTTGTCAAGTTGGATTCAGAGTTGTATGTTTTCTGTTCTTGTTTTCAATCATGCCATCCATGTCCATGTTTACTGCGGCTCTCAGGCTGGTTTTATTGTCCTAAATATTAACAATTAGATATGTTTTATTATTCCAAACCCTGATTATGCATTTTACTGATTTTGATTTTATAGTTTTATTGACATAAGTTGGCCACATGCCATTTGAATGCATGTCAATGCCATCTAGTGGTGCAAAATGAGATTATATTGATTGATTAGACAATGTAATTGTGGGCATAGGGCTTTGATAGCTGGCAATGTATTGATCATAGCACCCCCAAAGAAATTAGACAGGAGCCGCCACTGTTAAGATTACAATCAGTATTTGATTAATACTCATAAATAAAAACACGTCTTAGAAAAACATCATAGAAATGAACTGGGACTGTGACACTTACTCGAATTAAGCAAAACAGCTGTGAACACGCAAAATAAGAGAATTTTGATGCGCTAGACGCAAATTTGCACTACAGATTTGCTGGGCGCTTCAAGACGCGGGTTTACATTAACTTAACATGTAAAGTCAGATCTGAACACAGCATAAGAGATGGTTTATTACCTGAGTAGTTTTGACGGTCACTTCCGTCTTCGTCAGAGGTGTTGCACTTTGCATAGGTAACTTGTCTTAGCTGCTGTTCCCAGGCATGGCCAGCCCAGCAGACCCATAAGGTCCACCAGGCTGACCACGCCCCCCGCCGCTCGGTGGCCTCTGAAGAAAGCTGTTCCAGGAGAGTTGGAAAGCTCCCTCATCTTGATTCAAAGTGCGTGGGCCTCGCTTTCTAAGTTCTATTAATTCTTTGATCCATTGTTTTTATTTGTTGGTTTTTTGATTAATTATCCGTGAGTTGTCCCAGTCTATTATGTGGTATGAATCCTTCCTTGTTGACTTGTTCAATACTGCATTAAAGATAAGGTGATGAAAACACAGTTAATGCTACAGGTCAGAGCTGCTGGTTTATAAATCTGTTGTGACACAGATACACAGTATAATGTGAGTCGTGGGCAGTGGCGTGGTCTATTTCCCAGCTCTTAGAAACACCTTTATTTACTGTCATACCTGGAAACTGACAGTATAATGTATAAAACAAGCACATTAACCTGCTGTTGCTGTTATTTACCTGAAACTCCCCGGCCTTCAACACAACACGCTGGTTTCATGCGCACTCACGTCTGACCTAATGCGCACAATTACAGCTAATTAAGCTTTAGCAAACCAGACAAGAGCCGTTCCATTAGCGACCCGGGCTAACGTTTATGCTGTGCTAATTGAGTCAGACATATTAAAGGCATGGATATAGGTTTAACTGGAGACCTTGGTAGACTTATCCAGTGTGATAATGTAAATATGCTGAGTTTGTAAAGTAGGCCAGACAACAGGATAATTAGGCCTATTGTGTGAGTCATTTCAGAGCAATGGATTCATGGAACTAATGTGTAAATTACCATTGAAAGCAACACATCACTTGTCCTCTGAGCTGTTAGTGACACAGTTTACAATAGAGTTTATGTTTACCTGATCAGATGTCCTATATTTCCTGGATATGTCCTATCTTTGTTTTTGAGTTTGCGTGAGTGTGTTTTTAAAGGTTCTATACCAGATTGTTGCTTCCTTAAAAATATAAACATATAGGGAAAACAAATAAAGTCAGTCCACATGCTTTACTCTGAGCTTATTCACCACAATGTGCTGGCATGCTTACGACTGTTAGCTACATTGCTAACAACAACAACAACAATTAAATTATTCCCATAATAATTCCTATGCCAGACCAGTGGTTGTTTATTTGTCAAACCCTTGAAGGTCTTTGACACCAAATCGAGGTCGCCTGTCGGAATCTGTTTGGCAAATTCGTCGAAATTTAAAGTTGGGGTAACTGACTTTTTAAGTTATAAATTAGTAACCTTTGTGCTTTCCACTAAAAGTATATGATCCATGCAACACTTTGTGAAAAAACGAGATCAGTGAGTACTGTCTGAACTTAATAATAAAGACTTTTACTTCTAATTAAGAACCAAAATGCAGCGCTCTGATCTCGAGGTGAGGTGGTCACTACAGTTTCACTTAACTGTTTGTAAAAAGAGGTTTTTAAGCCATAATTGCAACCAAAACAAACACATGTCAATATTAACCAGGTGTCGAAGGATTTAGGAAAGGAAGTTAGATTAAAAACCTCAATCGTGTTTGTTGTGTAAAAAATCAGCTACCCCACCTTTAAGTTTAAGCTACAGTTCTGGTACAAAGTTCTAGTTTATAACTAAGAAACACATTTTAAACAAAAGTGTAGGTCTTATGCTTATGCCTCACCACAGAGATGATTAACCCAAACTTTAAAGATCAATATGCTTCAATATCCTAAAAGAGCTTTATCATGGGAGCCTGTGCTTGTTGAACCAGGATGTGGGCGATCACTGTTCAGCTGTTTTGGAGCTTGGTGAACAAACGGGACATTATCAGACGGAGACGGGACACAGATTTTCACTTGAAGTTACGTTAGTGAGAGATCTGTAATAGGGAAAAATAAAGAGTTTTTTTTTTTTTTTTTAAGTTTGAAATTCTGCTCTACTTTTTATTTGAATTGCCTAGATATTAAATTTCACCAGAAAAAGGTATAATTAAATGTATAAAACAGTTGGATGTACTGCCAAATACTATGAAGCACTTCTAGAACCTTTGACAGAGAAAGGAACTTTTGACATTGACCAACAGCCCAGTTGTACTGCAGTCACATGACAATAACACTCTGTCTGTCTTTGGGATGAGGGCTAAAACTGAACATGAAGAGTGTCCTTTTATTGAGACTTTGAGTGCAATCTTCATGCCCTCTAAACAGACACTTAGCTTGAGGGCTATTTTTATGTATTTATTTATTTTTAATAAATACAAATAGAGTTGACATTTCCTAGTTGTGCTGGTCACATTGTGACGTCTCATACGTCACAGTTTGATTTGTAAACACAGATGACTGTAATAAAGCAGGTTTGACAGAAGAGGAAGTGACTCAGGGCCTCAGGTCTTGAGTCATATTTAATTAACAAACAGTCTTTATGTACAGAAAGAACCAGGATGATTAAAGATGAGCTACTTTTTTCACTCTTGACAAACTGGTGTTGACATGTTTTCAGTGATGTTCAAATATAAACTGTGCAGCTCACACATTTCAACATGAGACTGAAATCAGAGTGGTTCCGATGTGCAGGAGGCTGTTTGCAGACACTGAGAAATGAAATGTTTAGACCAGGGGTTCTCAAACTTTTTATCCAAAGGTCCGAAATTAAAACACGATCAAGTTCAAAGGTCCGGATGAAAAAGTATAACATTTATTATTGTTATTATTCAACTTTATGACATTACATTAAGTGCTTATAGCAGGGTGTAAACATTAAAGTCATGTAAACATAACATAACATGCATTTCAATGCATGTTATGAGATAACAGTGCCCTGATAGATATAAATTGTAGTGCTCCCCACGCCCCAACCCTCTCTCGAAATAAATTTGTATTTAATTTAAATCTACAGACAGACCCTTAGACCCATAAGCTCTTAAATACAAATATATTTCAATCTAACAAGGTTCTGGTGTAATTTTTAAAAATTCAATGCAATTTCCTGTATTTTGGTGCGTTTTAGATGTGATGATCCTATTGTGTGATGTTATTTTTAATATAATTAAAAAGACATGAGGCAGTTAAATAAACAAAAATACAAATAGGGCCCCCCCATAGAGGCCAGATTTAGGGGCCCCAGCCCCAGATGCCTTTAGCTCTGCCCCTGTAAAACTGGGCTTTAGGAGCGTCAGTGACTCGGCCTGACAGGACTGTCCTGAGTGATCAGAGCAGAGAAAACACGGGAGCTGCTGCATTTGTAAGGTTAGTGTATGTTTTATGTCACATTCAGGCAAAAGTAAAAGTTGTAAAGACTCTTCAAACATTTCCGCGGTGCGCCGTTTTGCGCGATTTTCTCCGCTGTTATTTACACACGTTATCTTTCACTGTACATTTTGGGCCTTTTCTCCGTGTATAGAAGGCAGATTTGAATAAAATAAAGATCAATATGAACCTCCAATTTCACAGAATATCACTGGGAGTTCGAAATGCTTCTCAAAGAAACGATCTGTCTTTTAAATAGCTCTGTTTCGACGCTGCACTGACAGTCGCATGCACGCAGCTTCCCGAGGGAGGGAGGGAGAGAGAGAGAGACGGAGAGAGAGAGAGACGGAGAGAGAGAGAGACGGAGAGAGAGAGAGAAAGGGAGAGAGACGGAGAGAGAGAGACGGAGACGTGCGGTAGGGAGGAAGCGCTTCTGGTGGAGAAGCACTGTAAACATGTAAACGCAAGGTCCGCTCATGGATGTTGTAGAGCACAGAATTAAAAATACGAGGGAACGGCTGCCCGCGGTCCGGACAAAATGGTCTCGAGGTCCGGATCCGGACCGGAGTCCGGACTTTGAGTAACCCTGGTTTAGACCAACGTCTGCAGCACTAAAATCCATTTAAATCTATTCATTTTTGCAATCTCTGAGAAATTCACAAGATTTTTAATTTACCAAATAATGAAACATTCATTGTCAATACCAAACGGTAACAAAGGAAATCAGACTTATAACAGAAAACTGTTATAAGTCATTTTCATAAACAGTACATTTACTCCTACATGAGTAATATTTTAATCAAATAATACAAAAAAAGGATATGTGTTTTTTGTCAAACTGTAATGATGACAATGAAAAAAAAAACTTGGCATGGAGGTGCTGGTTCTAAGAAACCACCCTTTAGCTGACATCTGTGATGAGCTCATACACTATAAAACAAGTGCTTCCTTATTTTGGGTTTACTTTTAGCGCCTCCAGCTGCTGCATCACACATCACAAACCACGCTTCCAGGCACAACTTTATGCTTTTATTGAACTTAATCTCATGTGAGCTGGAGCGAATAGATTATGTCACACACTGAAGATAACACTGTTGTAATAAAATATCATTTTGGCACTGTATCGATAAAGTGTGAAAGCAGATCAGTGATCCAAACAACACCACTGTGTTCTCTGTGTCAGAGAAGAAAAGTTTATTTTTCTTTTTTATTAATATTATACATTTTTATTACTAGTATTATTGGCTGCAGACCATGAAGTAAAGTAGATTAATAATGCATAATTTCAACTTTTGTAAAAAAAAAACTGGGTCAAAATAAAATCCTTACCAGTCAGCAGAAACTAAACAAGCACTGTACAGACTGATTACTTTGAAAAATAAGAAATGTAAGTTGTCTTTTTCACTTTAGGCACTGCGCTAAAGACAGAGACAGATATGTGTGTGTGAGCAAACAGGCAAGCCCCCTGAGCAGATCCTTGGACAGCGAGTCAATCACTTAATCACATTGCAACAAGGTATAAAATAAGTGGCTATGAATATTAGGCTATATTAAGGCCAAAGCACAAAAAAGAGTTTCGGGGGAGAGTTAAATTAGCACTTTGGATTGGATTCTTCTTGTGTGCAACCTAGACTTTCTGTGCATGGAGACCGTGGGAGTGGTGTGGATCATCTCATGTGATGCATAAAAGAGTGCATGCTTTAAAGGTATTTAGAATTTAATCCTTTTATTTGTATAGCCCAACAAAGGGAAAGGGTTATTATCTAGCAGGATGAGGACAGCCAATAAATGAGAAGGAGGAAGGGAGAAGTGAGGAGGGTAAAGGTTCTCAAGATAAGGTGACATCTGAGGTCCAGGAATCGACACTGGAGCAGCAGCATCTGAAACAAACACAGTGGCTCGAGGGACAACATGTGAAAATATTATAGATGAACTTAGTGTTAAAATGTTTTTTACAGGGAAGTAGGAAAAAATAGTAAGATGGGCTAGGGAAGAGATGGCATGTTTATTTGTATAACACAATTTATATCCAAGACAACTAAGAGTAGGAGCAGTTACAAATCAGGACGACAAACACACTTAAAAATACTATGTTGTTTTGTGTATTAAAGAGTTTTCTTGTGTAGAGAGACAGACAGGTTTTGTTTTTCTTAATTTTAATGATTGTATTTTAATCCATTCAAGGCACTCTGTACAAAACACAAAGCAGCAGGACTCACTTTCGGAGAGCTGTGTTTTTCTGGGAGAGTTGGAAGCAAAAAGAGTTTAATCAGAATATCGGTTCCTGTGTGGGCTTACAGGTTCTGAAGGTCTCACTGTGAGCTTCAGTCTCCTCCAGCCTTGGCAAACTGGATCATAAAACAAACTAAAATAAATAATTCTGAGGACAAACAATTGCTCACAGTTGTTCTGCAAAATCTATTGTTCTTGGCACAGTCTTTTTATCTGTTTTCTGTCTTTGTTCTGGTGCTGAGCCGCCCACTCCAAGGCCATCGCTGGCACAAGCATCCGCGCCACATTCTGGAAGCTGCAAGGCTTTTGAAATGCTTTTGTTCTGCTGGGAAATAAGAGAGAAATGAGACATATAGTACACGATCGCCCTGACTTCCGTGGATCAAAAGAAGTGATATGTTTACTCACCACTGCACAGCCATCTGCAAGAGCAATCACGTTTGTGGATGAAACCGATGTAGGTCTTTTCACCACAACAACGAGATGAGCGGACGAGATACTTTCACAAAACAACAATTTCTGTATGTTACTACTTTTAGTCTAAAAGGATTATACCAAACAACAAATTGATTGTTTGATGGGGTGCACAGTAGCAGAGTGGTTAGAGCTTTGGCTTCCCAGTAAGGCAGACCTATTCTACTTAATAAGGCCTGGGTGCCAATTCGGGGTTAGTACTCAAAAAATACTGGCCAACCTAAATGTCTTAATGTGTCAGTAAATCATAGTTTGCTTATGTCTGGTTTTGAAGATCAGGAAAACCTCATTATCTGACACTTAATTATCTACAGAACTAAAGATAAGAAAAGATAAGACATCCTTTAGTTGTCCAACAATGGGGGAATTCTAGTCTTGCAAAGTTGAGTTGATCTACAATTTCTCTCTGGTCTTGTTTCCATTAGCCCTGTTAGTAACTACTCTACTCGGTTCTACTCGGTCTGGTTGCATCTCCATACTCTTTACAATGTGGTACTATCTGCCCACACCAAAGTAATATCCATAGCAACGCCATGGCAACCGTGGATTCCACAGGCAGTCTGGCCAATCAGTGTCAGAACAGTTTAGTATCTGCTTGGCCTGGTTAAACCAAGGCCACCCCGTTTCTCTTCCCGGAGAAACGGTGTGGTAAAAACAGGGCCAAGTAGAGCCGAGTAGGTACTAACAGGGCTAGTGGAAACGCCCCATAAGTGAAGCGAACACAGGAGAAACCCGTCGTTGTGTCCAAGACACTTCACTCATATTGCCTAGCATGGTGAGGTGTGAATGGTTCGTGGTGGCCAGAAGGGTCACGAAAAGCGCTGTATAAATCCAATGATTATTTTTAATAATGCATTAGACAGGCAACAAGTGGAGGATAAAGCAACTTCGCAAAGAAGAAATAGCAGGCTGTGAGAGGCAACTTTCTTGATGATTAGAGGGTGTACAATTGGCTGTGTGCACGGAACTTGAGTTGGCTTGAGTACTTTCAAAATAGCTAACTTCTGTACATGCGATCATTTCCTGTTTAGATATAAAAACATCTCTTTTTAAACACACAAGTGTCCTCTGAAGAAATATTCCTCTAATATGTAAAGTCTTTAACATGTTTTCTGTAACAATCACCACAACAGTCTGATCTAAAGAGGATTTATTTGTTTTAAACTGATGTAGTGAAAACCTTATAGAAATGAATTGAACAGTAAATGCTTGTATGTACAGGATGTACTATTTTGAACGAAAACAAGCCAACTGCATAAAGCCTATTACTTATTGTTTGCAATAATATAGTAAAACATTGCTTAAAAACCATGCAAGGTGATTTTTTTTTTTCATTCATTAGATTCTGTCTATTGTAGCTGACGTGCACCTATGATAATTACAAATCTCTCCAATGTTTTTAACTGAAACTTGCACAATCGATGGGTGTTCATTTCATCTGAAAGGTCTTTTTGCTGCGACAGATGTACAAAAGTCTTTCACATTTCACATCTCCAGCATAAAACAGCCTCCAGAGTTGGCTCCAGGCACCACAGTGTTATGCCCTCTGCTGGCATTTGCGCATGTACATTTCTAATATGAGTGACAGCACATCTTCAAAGGAGAACTTACGCAGTGTTTGTATTGTGATGTTTCCTAAAATAGAGGCGGATGGAGCCCGACTCAGCTGACTCAGACTGTGGACTGTTATCATATAAACTCGGACTGTGTGAATCACGGCCACTCTCACACCTGAGCGGCCAAACGGCTTTGTTTCTACCCAAAACACTCCTCGAGAGAAGAGCTTCACCCCAGAGGGATTTGGGTCAGATTGTGCAGATATGGGAAAGGTTCTGTTAGACCCAATCAGCATTTCACACGAACCAAATGCACGCAAGCTCTCTCTCCTGCTCATGCACTGGAGAGGTGGCCTTCAGCAACACACTCTTCTGCTCTGATACACCGGAAACTCTTTGTCTGGTGAGAGCAGAGTCCACGTTCAGATTCAACACTGCAATGATGCAAATAGTGTTTCTATCTTCTACACTCCCATGGGGCATACGTGAGCACTTACCAGAATGATTTCAGACTTTAAAAGCAGGTGAAGTGTAGTATTTGAATTCAAACGTGTATTTTTTGATCGTTTTAATGAAAGTGGGACATTTTGAGCACATAGTTCAGAAAAACAAGAAAATGCAAAAGCGACAACTGTTGTATTTCTCTAAGAAACCCATTCAGTTAACTAAAACTCAGAGTTAGGGTTGAGACAAACATTACTTGGGACAAAACATGTTGGGGTTCTGGAAGTGGGGGATGGGACCCTTCAGGGGTTGCGAAACAAAATCTTGAAGTCGCAGATGATTTTAAGATGTAATTTTACAATGATGACTGGTATTTAGTCTGTTTTTTTTACTAGAAGCATCATATTTGACTGAATTTTGGTCATATAAAGCAATAAACTAAAAAAAATCATTTCAATCCAATGTTTTTTTCAAGATAAAATATTACATTAATTTTCTCATGCTCTGGGGGTCCTGAGTTCGTTACATTGTTATTTAGGGTCCCAGACTAAAAGTTTCGTTAACCACTGCTTTAGAAGAGTGTTTCTCAAACTTTGGTACATGGGCTGCATCTGGTGTTACTCAGGGGCCTCTGCTGTTGGTATATTTGATTTATTTAGACATTTATTTTTGCAGGGTCGTGCACAGATATTTTGAGGGGTAGCTGTTCAAACAAGAAAAAGTGCACTTTCATGCAGAATAAAATTTGATTTTAGTCAGACGTTTTAACAGAAATGCCCCCCGCCTCTTAAGGGATTCATTTCAAATTCATAGAAGTACTGTATATGAATTTGAAAATAGCTGCACATCCAAAATGGTAGAGTTCATATTGCAGCTTGTTGCACAAACCAAGTGTAAACCAGAGTAAAGAAATGTCTAGAGGTAATTATAATATGGGAGGTGCAATTCCCAGCAATCTGGGTTATGTTAAGTTACCAAATCCTATGTCAGCCACTCTTTACTTCAGAACAAATGTAGCTGTTTATTAGACTAAGCTGTGGATATTTACATTGTATTAATTGTGTCCAAACCCTGTGTCAGTGGTTCCCAGTGGAGCTTCAGTTATTTTTGCTCCGTCCTGTTCTCTGTAGTGAGGAACATGCCAATGAAGGGCCTTCAGACTGCAGGTGCCGGGTTTGCAGATTCTCAAACTGCAGACTCCAGGTCCCTCCCCGTGTGTTGGACCAATCACAGCACAGCAATTTGGTTACAAACATGGTGGATTGTACTTTGGCTTTTAAAGAATATGCACTCACAGACACAAGGTAAGTGTGTTTTATTACGAACTGGATGTAAAAAAACAATAGCTTCTTGTATTTTTCTGCTGTTCGGAACTCTTCGACCAATCAGCTTTAACTGTCTCCAGATGTGAAGAACAAAGTGATACAGATCAATTTAAACAAGATTAATCAAGCATGCATGAATTATTCCATCTACATATGCAAACTAATGATGTGGAAGCACGTTTGTAACAAGAGTAAAAGCTTATGAAAGTGTATTTTACATAACACGACTCGTTTAAGTTTCCAAGACGAAGCATCTGAATGAAAATGAAGAGTGTACTTATAAATAGGTGTGAATGGTCCACAAACACACTCATACTCTTGTTTTCCTGCAGAGCACAAGAGGAGGTGAGGACTTGGTCTCACACGTCTTTATATAAAATCATTTGGAGCGGATACAAGCTTTCACAGTAGAGTCGCACCTCGGCAGCGATTCTTAGTAAAACTTGGACAGAATTTGCAGATTACATATCCAAATATTATGCAAAGTTCAAATAAGTTTAGAAAATGGCTCTGCAACGACTGCAGTTCCAGCAGATCAGATTAAAGTGGATGTACCTGCAGTTTTGCTGTAAATTAGTACATTTCGTCATTCCCATCATAAAGAATGTCGTAAATGCAGCTCATTTTGACAAATTCCAACACGTTCATTTTGTCTTTATTTATTTCACGACTTTGTTTTCTTTTAAAAGACAATGTGTTTGATGTATTTACCTTGTCGACATGTTTCGACTGCTATCAGCGAGCCATCTTCAGGACAGTTTATTAGCTACTTCCTGGAGGCGTGGTCAGTCTGATCGACGGGCTGACCACGCCTCCAGGAAGTAGCTGATCTTTTAAAAGAAAACAAAGTCGTGGAACATTTTGACAAAATTCGACTGCTGTGTTTAATAACTGGCTGACAGCAACACTCTAAGGAAAGCTGTCCTGAGATGGAGAGAATTATTACATTTTGTTTATAAGAAAAAAAATTATTTAAAATCTTTTTTTTTTTTATTGAGGAGTTCATAGCATGAGCTGCATTTATACATAAAGTACACTTTGGACTTTTTTTTTTTTTTTCTTTTCAGGCTTTCGTGAATGGGATGCTGTTGGGCTGCGTTGTTTTGTTATTATGTTTTATTTTATTTTTATTTTGTATTGTCATTATGACTTTGTTTTGTCTTAGTTCCTTGAATTTGTATTGTTTGTATTTGTTATTGTTGTGTTTTGTTGTTTTTGTTTCTAAAAAACAAAAACCCCAGCAAATCTCTTGTTAATGTAAATATTCATGTATAAATTACTGTCCACATCTAATAATGTCCTGTTTGTTCACCAAACTAGAATAAGTTCAACTGTTGCTGTGGTTGTTAGCATTGCGGCTAACAACTTTTAGCACACTGGCACTAGTACCTTACTTATTAACTTATTAGAGCCAAGAAGTAGTGTCACAGATCCAAACACAGTTACTCACTTCCTTCAGGTTTAATGTAGATCCATGTAGAAGATTCTAGAAAAATAAATGATTCATCTCAAGAAGAAACTCAAAATAAATACTGTTGTAACTTTTTTTGGGAACAAAGTGTAGTTAGTGTAAACTTGTTCTGACGCATGGTTCCTGAAAGAGAGACAGGTAATCCCTTTGGACTTTCCTGGTTTGTTTGTTGGGGTTGTTCATTTAAAATATACAGTAAATACACAGGGATGTCACCTATGATCCTTTACAGCACTGATTCTTAACCATAGGGCCGGGGCCCAAAGTTGGGCCGCGAGCACCTCCTTGAGGGCCACAAAATCAGTAAAATACAATACATTTAATATGAGATTGGGCCCCAGGTTACTGTCTACATGAATATTCGGGCCCCGAGGTCAAAAAGGTTAAGAACCCCTGCTTTACAGGAGAGTTTCTCAACTTTTCAGACCAAGACTCACAAAATAACCATAAAATAAACACGCGACCCCATAGAAAAATAATTAAAAGTAAATACATTTGGTTAAAATGCATCTATTTTAGTTTTTTATTGACAAAAATTCAGTCAAACATGATGCTACAGAAAAAAAAAGTTATATTTGTAGAATTACATCTTAAATCATCAGGCAAACCCCATTTTTTTGTTTTTGTTTTTTTGCTTTGGTCCTGACCCCCACTTTGGGAACCACTGTTTGAAAGAACAAGCCATACAAAAGAGAGTGAATAATTTGGAACAGAAACGCTGCTTTGACCATTGTAAGGTTATGTAATGGGTTTAATTTAGCATACATTAAGTCTTTGTCTGCGACAAGCAGAGCTTTCTATCTTAAACATATAATGATTATATAACTCACCTTCTGGCTCTCAGTCTACATCGTCTATATTTATCTAAAAACCATAGATAAGTAGAAGGTGAATAACTCTGGAGAAAACAAGGCCGGTTGTTGGTAAAACAGTGGAGAGCATGAAGCATGAATGACAGACTTGTTAATTAGAAAGGCTGCATTCATTTCAAATTGATCTCAAGGCAAAATGGCACTAAAAGCACTAAAATAAAATCATGTCTTTTGCACATTAGGGTGTTTGGGGCCAATATTAGAACTGATGTGCCTCTCCATGAGTTTGTGGAGGTGTGGCCCAAGTAAGGACTTGTGACTCAGACTGCGCTCAGTCCAGCTCCAGTCCTGTGATGCAGTCCTCACGTAGACAGTTTACTTTCAGTCTGGTTCTCCTTCTGTGCTACCACTGTCTTGAGTATTGTTGAAAGAAATGCAGAAATGTAATGCAGAGAGCTGCAGCAGTTCGGTGAAAGTTCTTCCAATGAAGTTTGACGAAACCTAGCTAGACCAGAGTAAGAGATTGTTTGCCATTTCACTCCTCATGTTTGTCTGCTCAATACTGCTGCTATGCGTTTTGTCAGATGGTACCATTGTAAGGTTTCAATATGTGAGAAACTACGACTGACGACCTCAGTGTTCTAGGCCAGTCTGCCAAACCGAGCCCTAGAAACCTGGGTGTTATTTTGGAGCATCACATGGATATTTATTCTTTCATTTCATTTGGAACAGTTGAGAAACATATCTAAACTCAGAATGATCAAACACGCCTCGACTATTGTAACAGTCTGTTTTCTAGTTTGAATAAGAAGGAGCGGTCTCGTTTGCAGCTGATTCAAAACTCTGCAGCGAGGATTTTGACTTGAGCAAACAGAAGGGCTCACCCATTCTTAAAGCTCTTAATTGGCTTTCGGTTTCTTACCAAATACAATTTAAAATGTTAGTTCTCACTTTTAGAGCCTTACATGGCTTCTTAGATAACTGACCTGATCTAGCCCTGCAGACCGTCTCGCGCTCTGAGGTCAGTGGATCAGAATCTGTCGATGGTTTCTCGTACAGGTTTTCAGACCAGATGAGACCGGTCATTCCAGGCTGTTGCTCCAAGGTTTTGGAATGATCTCCCACTCTCATTGCTCTCCTCACACAGTGTCGAAGCTTTTAAGGGCCAACTCAAAATCTTTTTATTTTGTCAGGCTTTCTAATTGTAATGTTTTTTAATTGCTGGGTCTGATATGATTGTATATTGTTGTTTAAATTGTTAATTTATTTATGTTTTATCTGTGAAGCACTTTGTGTGAAGATGAATAATCAAATTTACTTACTTACTTACTTACTTACTTACTTACTTACTTACTTACTTACTTACTTACTTAACACCCATTATTTTTATACAAAAAAACTTTTTTCTCATCAATCTCTTCGTCTACTTCTCCTCTACACATAGATAATAAAATGTGTATAAATTGTTAAAATGTTAACCGCTTAAATGCTGTTTGTATGTGAGAAAGTAGCATATTTTCGATCAGGAAAAAACAAAAAAATTGGATTTTTTCAACATACTTCAATTTTTTTAGAGGCTGGTGGTGGTGCCCTAAAATAGTCCCAAAACTGATTTGGTCACTTTTTGCATTAAGTCAGTTTTGAAGAAAAAATCCCAACTGTGATCCTAGACTGGAAAAATGTACCCTTGTTTTTAACACTCATTATTTTTTATGTAAATAAACTTTTCTCCAACTTTTTTTCACATCAATCTCTTCATCTACTTCTTCTCTAAACATAGATATAAAATATTATATAAATTATTGACATTTTAAAGAAGATATTTTAAATCAAAGCTGTACACATCAGACAGTTGTGTCAAGAAAGATCCAAAGTTGTCTAGTAAGTAGAACGACTTTATTTCATGCATGGAGCGTTAAATACATTCTGTGCACTTTTTCATGTTTATTCATTTTTAGGTAAAACTTGCATCACTGCACAAACATAACGACATTATTCCATTCTATGTTTCACTAGAATTTAAGTTAGGGAATATAACAACAATAAGTGTATCTTTGAGTAACTTGGAACAATGTAGAGAGCAATTCAAGATTCCCAAGATACTGAAACCTGCAGTCTAGAGACAGCCAGCCTGAAATGACTCCGTGCAGAACTACTACTTTGACGGTTAAATAAGAGTTAGAACAAATGTTGAATGGAGCAGTTTGGCGGCGGCCATGTTTGCACCATGTGGCAGTCGTCTGAGCTCCGGTTTCTCTTTCGCTGAGCATTTGTTTGGTTTCATAAGAGCGGAAACAGGCTGTAGTCTCAGAGCGGTGTGGGAGGTGCACCTGCTCCAACGTGAAGAATGGAGCAGAGGAAATGTGTCGAATCAGACATGTTATTCTCCGCTTTGTGCTGACATATTGTACGACCTCTTCAGCAGAAAATCAATCGTATGTTGGCAGACACCTGAGCACACTCGCTTCTCTTCGGTGTTTGTGTGGAAAGACAGGCTGAGGATTGCATTTGTGCTGCTTTTAGACAAGAGATGTAACAAGCACATTTGACTTTCACAAGAAGCAAATTAAAGGATTAATACTAATTTTCTTTGCACTGTTCTTGCCCTTTATAAAGCCCATGTGACAGATGATCATATGTTTTGTAATTTTGACTTAGTCAGGTGTGATAGTCTTTGTGGCTGTTATCTATCATAGTTTGTAAATGATGAAGAAACTGACAAATAAAAATCACATGAAGTAATTTCAGTTTTAAACAACCTTTACATATGTCTTCAAAAAGCACCAAAATGCAAAGATATTTTACACAAATCTGACACAGTTTCCAAGAAGTTTAAGCAATCAGTTAATTAAATTAAAGTGTTATTCCAGATTATATTTTTTTCAAATTATTGCAATTGTGTAGTTTATGTAGATTTTTGTATATGTTATGCATATTTGCTATTCAGTATAGAAAAACTGCATTGCACACTCAAATGGCAGATGTCAAAACGTATTTATTAATCAGATAACGTTTGTGCAATAAGCCTTCATCAGATCTTTTTTCTTTTCTCTTGAACCACTGTGCATTGCATATTTGCTAAACAAATTGCAATTATAAACTTCATCAAAACAGTCAAATTGAGTGAAATAAAAATGTAGACTTTGGCTAACCATGTCCCCATGGATCTATTATATTACCTGGATAGGACATTGCTGTTGTAAATCAGCCCCAGTGGTCGCTCCATTGGTACTGCAGCGGGAAAATCCCTTTACAGACTAGAAAGAATTTTTTCCTAGAGCGCAATGCAAACACAAACTGCTCGTATTCAGCAGAAACAGCATCTACAGCAGGGGTGTCCAATCTTTTTTTCACAGTGGGCCACTTTTTGAAACTTAAATGGAGCGGAGAGTCACAGCAGTGAAGTGAATCATTCAAAATTTAGCATTTGACCTAATATTAAAGAGCCACTTTTAATAAGGCATTAAACACAAAGTTTAGGCTTACATAACATAAAAATGTGTTATTTTGAATATGATAGAAGGTTTCTTCAAATTTGACATTAAAAATTATGCTTTTAGTAATTTGGGCCAATCAAGCAGGAAGCCCTTGGCATTTGGCCCCCAGGCCGCAGTTTGGGCATGCCTGATCAGCTTTAAGAACGGTCAGATTTTGTGGAAATTCTGACTGTTTTCTGGTTCAAAAGTGTTTAGTTTTGTATAGAACGACGTTTTACACTTTACTGCCTTTAAATTGAAATTTTACAACATAAAAAGTGAATAAAACACAAATAACAGGCATGTGTTTTAAACACGAGGAAGTGAGTTAGAGCTCCACATACAAGCTGTAAACAAAACAACACAAAAGACAATAATCAAACCCATCTATCATTACATGCTGATGCTAAGGGAATTCTATAACCTTAAATCTTAAAGCCTAGTTTAATTTAGTAAACATTGCATTTTCATTGGTCGTGTATAAAAGCTTTTCATTACATTTTCACTGATACTGACAGTTTTAAAAAAACAAATTTGAATGCTTAATTTATTGTATTGTGTATTTACAGCTTTATTCAATGTTCATAAAGATGTTTTTTCAGGCCTGAGTGATGGTGCAGGAGCTCGACAGTGTTCAGACCAATGACCCTTCACCTGCTTTACTCTCCTTGTTTGTGTGCCTGTGCGTGTAAAGTTTGTGTGTGAGTGTGACCTGCACACTCAGCAGTCTCTCACACTGTGACATCATGTTGTGCTGATGAAGGTAAATACAACATGGATTTCAGGCTTCATTATGTAAATGTGTGCTACTGCAGGAAGCCTCAAGTCACAACTGAAAAAGTCTGAGTATTTACCACGTTTTCTTATCACTGACCTTCTCCTGCAGTTTATGCTTAAGTGCTTGTAAAATCTCTTGTTTTCACCTACCACCTTTCCCCGCCCACTTTATTCACATACATCACACTTCATCAGCAGCAGAGCAAACTAATCCTTTTGTGTCATCAGTTCTGTTTGTCCTTAAAACCCCGTTGAACATTTTTTATTCATACATTTACTTACAACACCTTCAAACATAATTGCAGACCCACTTCAAGTATCAATCCGGAGAAAATAACTCCCAAAGTACTTAGCACACCGATTCAGAAAAATGCTGGTATCTCACTCTGCTGCAGCTGCCGTGGCGCTTGATTGTGTGTGAGCCTGTGAGAATTCATTTTTCCGTGCCAGACGCCTCCTCCTCCTCCCACATCCCCAGCACCAGCTTCCATTTGTCTGTCTCTCACGCTCGCTGACAGTCAGCCACTTCTTATCTCCAGATGGAAAATGTGCCGATTCACAACTTTCACTCGTGGGAATGTTGAACGGTAAAAAGCTTTTGTGGCCTACTTCAGATGCATTGAATCATTTCCAATGCTTGCAGAGATGCACAAAATCTGTGTTTAATATACTGTAAGTTTTAAAAAGTAAATGCCTCTTTTACTTCGATATGCATTGTAGAGTCTCTGGTTGATTGTTATCAAATGTGAGAAATCAAAGTCAAGTTTATTTATAAGGAATCTTGACATGCCTTAAAATGTTTTAACAGAGAATTTAAATATTGTATAACGTGATACCTTATGGCAGTGCTTCTCAAACTTTTTTTGCCGCGCCCCCCTTGGAATAGAAAAAATGACCCGCGCCCCCTACCCCCTCTGCAAAAGTGTGCGGTATTTAGGTTTAGATGCATAATTTTAACACCAAATTATATATTTTAAAATGTCTAATTTGAAGTTCAATGAATAAACTCAGTTTTACATCATAATATTACCAGTGTTCATCAGTTTTAATATTTTTTAGGATCAGAATGTTATTTAATTTTGTTTTAGGCTGAAAAAAAATGTATAAAACCAAGCTAATGGTTTTAGCTTTAGCTACTCATAGAACTATAGTTACAAAGGTAACTAACATTTTCAGTCCTGATAAAAAACCTGGTCCAGTCCTGGGATAGTCCCAGTTAAAACCAGCTCAGTGCTCACTAAATACACTGTGGGAAGTAAAACAAAGCCGTTTTTAACGTTTTCAAAGTAAACATCACAAACACGTGCGTAAAAGTTCACGCATCGCCGTGCGCATATTTAATGAGGTGTTATCGGTTTGAAGTCTTTAACTGGCCATATCTTCGTCATTTCTAGGTCTTTTTGGATGATTTAAACACTCACACGGAGCTCAGACTCGTCTCTGTCCTGCTGTCTGTACAACAGACGTTTCTTCCTCTTGTCCACTGCAATAACTGCTGCGGAAGAGATCCTCTGTGTGTGGACTGAGAGAGGGAGAGAAAAGGGCGCCGCAGCAGAGCGGGACACTTTCATTCATGCATCGCGTGCATCAAGTTGCGTTAATGCCGACAAAATAATTAATCACAGCCTACGCGGTGCAATCGTCTCCAGTTTTATCTGCATCATTAGCCTTTCTTTTGACTGAATCCTGTCCATGTTGCAGCTCCACTTGCTGCTGCAGCTGTTGTCACCGTGGAGGCGGTCTTCTCTGTATTTTCCTGCTTCCACTCGTATTTTTAAGTGCATTTATCGGCACTGCTCCTCGCGCCCCCCTGAAGACATTCGGCGCCCCCCTAAACGGGCGCGCCCCACACTTTGAGAAGTGCTGCCTTATGGTCATTTGATGGGCAAGAGGCATGTTCACAAACGCTGGTTTTGTGTGCACTGACAATGCACATTCTGTACATTTGATACAATGCTGTTGGCTGATTTTGATCATCAGCCCCTGTTCCTTCATGAATAATCAATTCCCATGATAGTGCAAGATAGCGCGTGGTCTTACATGTTCCGGGATCAAAGGAGAACAGCAGCAGAACCAATGGACTGACAGAGCTGTCCTTTGCACAAAAACTGAATCTACACAGGACCAGCCCAGGGTCAGGCTGCATGTTTGGAGAGAGAGCACTGACTGAAACTTCACACATGAATTCTGTGATGTGTTCAAGCGTTTGAGAGTGTTTTGCCCTTTAATATGTTCTTTGCAATAGTTTTCAGTATAAGATTGCTTTTAACGATTTTCATTGTCTTTTATTTTGAAAGCTCAGTCAGAGACAGGAAGTTGTGACAGGAAGTCAGCCATCTTGTATTTTCTCTCAGTAAGCACATGAGAACAAGTTCATCCGCTGCCATCTGCTCTTTTGTTCATGCTTTTGACATCATCGTCTGTAAGTTTTGATTTATATTAGTGAGAACAACAATATACATGCTTTATTTGCTCAGGATGGTCGTTGGAGATGTGTATTTTGTTGATGTTTAGAGATATGAAAGGTAGTGGACTGATCGCTAGACAGTAGCTACTCATCTGCATTTTCTGTTTATATAAGCTATCTTTAGCCATGTTTTATGCTATGCTAAGGGCAGTTTTCTTTTCTTTGTTGCAGTTTTACTCTGTTTTTGGAAACATCTTTCTGGAGCAATAAATTGGAGCTATGGACGCTACATCCTGACCCTGTGCATGTTTTCAAAAGGAGTTAGGCTACTGTTTAAATTGTGTTAGACACACACAAGGAGAACAGGACAGTAAAAAGACGTTACGCAACTAGCTAACAACAATACGGCAGCAAGGCAACACCAAACATGGATGAAGCACAACAAGACGCTAGACCAAAGCTGCATCAAGATGGTGCATCAGTTAAAAGCCTCAAAAGTTCCAGTTCAGGCAGATCATCTGTGAGCACTGCAGCAGCAAAAGCAAGAGCCATAGCAGAGGCTGCCCGCGCACGTGCAGCATTTGCAGAGAGAGAGAAAAGTATCAAAGTTGAAAAAGCTAAACTTGAAGCCAATTTAGAAGCACTAAAGTATGAAAGAGAGGCTGCAGCTGCTAACGCCCAAGCAGAAGTATTGGAAGCAGCAGCAGAAATAGAGGATGAGGAAGTGCGTAGCAGAAGAAGTCCACCTGTTACAGTCCAAAACGCACATGAACGTGTAAGCGACTACATTCAAGACCAAAATGCTCGCATTGACAAAAGCCCTGAAACAGTCTACTTGCCAGAGCCATCAGAGCAGTCTATTGAGCCTCACCGCAATCCTCCGACACCATTCGTCTTCAGAGAATCAGAATATGTCACGAAAGACTTCTGGCCTGTTCTACCACAAAGTCCACACAGACCACTGTCCCCTCATGCTCACCAAAATGGTACCTAGCTATTTTCCACCTGTCCAACCAACTACTCAAGGTCACTTCAAAAACAATGAAGAGTCAGAGCGCAACAATCCTAAAACCCAAGGTAAACTTTCCAAAGTATGCTGACACATCTCACACAAGTGTTCCAGAATCTTCAGTCATGATGGACATGGCAAAGTACTTGGCACGCAAAGAGCTTATCAGCACTGGCCTTTCTCACTTTGATGACCGTCCAGAAACGTACAGAGCATGGAAGTCCTCTTTTTCTAATACAATCAGAGACTTGGATCTGACAGCCAGTGAACAGCTGGACTTACTCGCTAAATGGCTTGGGAAGGAATCAGCCGAACATGTCAAACGTTTGAGAGCAGTGAATCTAGCTAATCCAGCAGATGCATTAAAAACAGCATGGAAAGGCTCGACGAATGTTATGGTGCTCCGGAAGTGATAGAGAATGCTCTTTTCACAAAACTTGACAACTTTCCAAAGATTACAAATAAAGACAATCACAAGTTGAGAGAGCTGGGAGATCTTTTAAATGAGCTACTTTCAGCTAAAGAAGATGGCTACTTGTCAGGCTTGGCATATCTGGACACTGCACGTGGCATAAAACCTATTGTGGAGAAGTTGCCATACAACCTGCAGGAAAAGTGGCTCGCTCAGGGATCGATTTATAAAGAGAATTATCAGGTCAGTTATCCACCATTCTCCTACTTCACTTCTTTCATTTGCTACCAAGCTAAAACAAGAAACGATCCCAGCTTCACACCTTCAATCACTAACTGCCAGACAGAACGCACAATTCCTCCAAAGCGTGCAAATCCCAGAACTGCAATCTCAGTGCACAAGACCAAGGTCACTAACGACACAACTCAAAGTGAAGCAGCACCCAAAGATGATGTAACCAAACAGTGTCCTATCCACAATAAGCCCCACCCCTAAAGAAGTGCCGTGGCTTCAGATTAAAGACTCTTGAAGAAAGAAAAGCTTACTTAAAAGAACAAGGCATCTGTTTCAAATGTTGTGCCTCCTCTTCTCATCTTGCCCGTGACTGTAAAGTTACACTGAAATGTGACGAGTGCGAAAGTGAAAGTCACATAACAGCTCTCACCCCGGTCCGCCCAAATGGACAAACAAAAGCTCAAATCCCTCACAAGATGATGGCGGGGAGCAGGAAAAAGAGAGTACTAATGCCCCTCCAGTCATCAGCCCTTTGTGCACCAAAGTTTGTGGCGACAATCTCAAGTCAAAGTCTTGCTCAAAGATTTGTCTCGTCAAAGTCTATCCAAAAGCATCCAGAAGAAGCTGTGAAAATGTATGCAATGCTCGATGATCAGAGCAACAAATCTCTTGCCAGGTCACAGTTTTTCAACGTGTTCCAGATCAAAGCTGACACATACCCCTACACCCTGAAGACGTGTGCAGGCCTCACAATGCATCTGGCAGGAGAGCAACTGGGTTCAGATTGCAGCAGTTAATGGTGGTATTAGCCTTTCACTCCCAGAACTGATCGAATGTGATGATTTACCAGACAACCGTGAGGAAATACCAACACCAGAGGCTGCTCTCCACCACCCTCACCTCAAAGATCTTGCTAAAGAAATTCCAGCTCTGGACAAAGACGCCCAGATCCTTCTTCTCTTAGGCCGTGACATTCTTCGCGCTCATAAGGTGAGACAACAGATAAACGGACCTGGTGACACACCCTTTGCACAAAGACTTGACCTTGGATGGGTGTTGTTGGTGACGTGTGTTTGGGAAAAGTCCATAAACCTGAAGTCTTCAGCTACAAAACAAACATACTTGAGGATGGCAGACCCACTCTTTTCAGGCCATGCATGAGCCACGTCCATCTCAAACAAGCAATCAGTCCCAATCAAACTACCGGACTCTCTCACATTAACACTACAAAGGACACAGACTCTCTCGGCCTCACAGTCTTTGCGAGAACTGCCAACGATGACAAGCGTGCTTTCTCTATAGAAGACGAACAGTTTCTCAAAGTAATGGACGAACAAGTTTTTCAAGATGAGTCCAACAGTTGGGTCGCTCCCTCCCTTTCAAGTCACCTAGACCTCCTCTGCCAAACAATCGAGACCAAGCCATGACACGTCTCTCTTCGCTACAGCGCACACTGGAACGTAAGCCAAAGATGAAAGAACAGTTTGTTGCATTCATGCAAAAAGTATTTGACAACAACCACGCTGAGCTAGCACCTCCACTGCCGGAAGAAAGTGAGTGTTGGTACTTGCCATCATTTGGAGTCTATCACCCCAGAAAACCCGAACAAATCAGAGTTGTGTTTGACTCCAGCGCACAATGCAATGGCATCTCCCTCAACAACGTTCTGCTCACTGGACCAGACCTGAATAACAGCCTCTTGGGCGTCCTCATTCGATTCAGGAGAGAAAGAGTAGCTGTTATGGCAGACATCGAACAGATGTTTCACTGTTTCGTTGTGAGAGAAGACCACAGAGACTACTTACGTTTCCTCTGGTTCCGAGATAATGATCCCAACAAAGACATTGTCGAGTACAGGATGAGGGTCCATGTATTTGGCAACAGCCCTTCTCCAGCCGTGGCCACATACTGCCTCAGAAGAGCTGCAATAAGTGGAGAACGGGAGTACGGGTCAGACACCAGACACTTTGTGGAGCGTGAGTTCTACGTAGACGACGGACTTGTCTCTACACCCACCGAGCAAGAAGCGATCACTTTGTTGCAAAAAACCCAAGCTTCCCTATCAGAGTCAAACTTGAGACTTCACAAGATCACATCCAACAGCATTGGAGTTTTGCAAGCATTTCCAGCTGGAGATCACGCAAAGGAAGTCAAGGACCTTTACCTAGGTGCAGAGACAGTGCCTGCACAGCGAAGTCTTGGTTTGAGCTGGGAAGTCAAAATGGACACCTTCACTTTCCAAGTATCCATCAGTGACAAGCCTTACACACGTCGGGGAGTCCTCTCCACCATAAACAGTCTCTTCGACCCACTTGGGTTTGTTGCTCCTGTAACTATTCAAGGAAAATCTCTGTTACGAGAACTCACATTGGACGGAACCGACTGGGATGCTCCACTCCCCCAAGACAAACATAACATGTGGCAGACATGGAGAGATTCGCTACAGGAACTTGAACATCTTCATATTCCTCGCGCTTACACCCCCACCTCTCCATCCAGAGCTAAGCAAAGAGAAATTTGCATTTTTCCGATGCATCCACAAAAGCTATTGGTGCAGTAGCATACTTGAAAACCACAGATGAAGATGGCCAAGTTCACGTGGGTTTCATCTTAGGGAAAGCCAGACTTGCTCCTGCAAACGAGCCCACCATACCCAGACTAGAACTTTGCGCAGCAGTCCTGGCCGTGGAAATGGCAGAACTCATCGTGCAAGAGATTGACCTCACTCTGGACACAGTCACCTTTTATTGTGACAGTAAGTGGTGCTGGGATATATACACAACCAGTCTAAACGTTTCTATGTATATGTCCACAACAGAGTTCAGAGAATTCGTCAGTCCACCGAGCCAAAGCAATGGCGGTACGTGCCTACCGAACATAACCCAGCCGACCATGCATCCAGATCCGTTCAAGCTTCTCTCCTAACAAAACTAACTGGTTTAGGTCCAGCATTCTTACACAAGCCACAAACAGTAAGTGACCAGCAGCAAACTTTTGAGCTTGTGGATCCGGACTCAGACATGGACATCAGACCACAAGTGACCAGTTGCATCACAAGCCAAAATGACAAGCCACTCGATCCTGAGAAATTTGAAAGATTCTCTTCCTGGAAGTCCCTGCAAAGAGCAGTCGCAACTCTCAATCATGTTGCACAGTCTTTCAAGTCATCAAACAAAGACACCACTGGCTGCGATGGATGGCACCAGTGTCAAAAACCACACACAGTCGACGAGCTATCCAAGGCAACTACAGTCATCCTTCGTGCTGTACAAAGAGCCTACTTTCCCGAAGAGTTCAATGTCCTGTCGAAAGGAGCCGACGTAAACAAGAAAAGCTCATTGTCAAACTGAATCCTGTCATCTGTCCGGATGGATTGCTAAGGATTGGAGGCAGGCTGAAGCAAGCAGATCTCAACGATCAGGAAAAGCATCCTGTTATTTTGCCAAGCAAACACATGTGTCTACGCTGCTCATAAGACACTACCATGAGCAGGTCGAGCATCAAGGCCGTACCTTACAGAAGGCGCAATAAGAGCTGCTGGCATCTGGCTGATTGGTGGCAAAAGACGCATAAGCAGCATTCTACACGGATGTGTCACTTGTCGGAAACTCCGTGGGAAAAGAGAAAGTCAAAAAATGTCAGACCTACCACAAGAGCGGCTGAGCACTTCACCCCCTTCACATACACTGGTGTGGATGTCTTCGGTCCCTGGTTTGTCACTGCCAGGCGCACAAGAGGTGGTGTAGCACAGAACAAGCGCTGGGCCGTTCTCTTCACATGCTTGAGCACCCGTGCAGTCCACATAGAAGTTGTGGAGTCCATGGACACTTCTTCCTTCATAAACTCCTTGAGAAGATTCTTTGCTCTCCGTGGCCCCTCTGAACAACTACACTCAGACTGCGGAACCAATTTCGTTGGTGCTTGCAAAGAGTTGGAGTTTCACAAGGTGCTGAAAGAGTCGGAAGTTCAAAAATACATCAACAGTCAAGGATGTTCATGGCACTTCAACCCGCCTCACTCTTCGCACATGGGCGGCGCGTGGGAGCGCATGATTGGAATTGCACGGAGGATTTTAGATTCAATGCTCATGCGTACCCACTCTTCCACTTTGACCCACGAAGTCCTGTGCACTCTCATGGCAGAAGTTACATCTATTATCAACTCCAGACCTCTGGTCTCCGTTTCTTCTGATCCAGAAGTTCCTCAGATACTTACTCCAGCCG